>ML820984.1:24913-59420 GCA_009831015.1 Picea engelmannii | reverse complement strand
CACAACTCGTTCTCTTGCAAAACCAAGATCATCCTCTCCTTCTAAGCACCAAAATTTGCTACCCCATCAAGTCTGTCTTCAACCCTCAAACCAGTAGCCATGACCCTCTTTCTGCTGAAAATCACAAATTCAAAAATCTTCCCTATGAAGTGATTGTTGTCCCAACTTTCTGTCTGCTGAAATGTTTTCCTCTCTTCAACTCAGCTCTGATACCATGTAAATTTTTCAGACCCCAACTCAGTTTCAACCTCACTGATTTTTTAGCCAAATTTAAATGCCCAAACCCAGTTTCAACATATGTTACAACACTATTTCAGCATCTGTTACAGCACTGTTTCAACATTGTTTTAGCATATGTTTCAGCACTGTTACAACATATGTTTCAACACAATTTCAGCACTGTTTCATCATATGTTACAGCACTGTTTCAGCATATGTTTCAGCACTATTTCAGCACTTTTCAGCATATAAAAACTTAACAGAAAATAAACTTCAGAACTGAAACATGAGGATTCTAAACATCGTTTTCAACGCAGAAATAAAATATCAGCAGTATGCAAAACTCATAAAATATAGACACAAAGATTTTCGATCTAACTTCAACCCTAGAAAAACCCACAAGGGGAAAACCAGTGAGAGAGGGATTTTTATTATTTATGAGCTTCTGAGAAATTTATTTTACAACATATTCATCTTCAGAAATTTACACAAACTTACCTGGACATTCCTGTAGCTTTTCTCCTCGATTTCTGAACCAGAAATCCATACAATTGTACGGCTATCCCAACAATTAATGTTGTACAGACTGTCTTGAAATTCATGCCAAAAATCTTCTAAGATTGTATGGAAAACCCAACATTAACATCTCCTTGTAAACCATGCTATACGGCCCTCAAAATTTGTGCCAAACTGTACGGACAGTACGGAAATACACTCAGAAATTTATTACAGCAGTTACCTCGATTTTTGTGCCAATAAATGTTGTACGACAGCCTTGGAATGCATGCTAATACTCTTAGAAATTGCAGCTGCTATCCTCCTCGATTTGTGTGCACTTTAAATGTTGTACGACCTCCACAAATCCATACAGTATGACTTGTTCTTCCTTGTTGTCTACTACCTTGAAATCCATGCTACTCTTTGCCTTGGGATGCATGCTCTCCTTCAACAAATGTTGTCTCTTTTCTTCAATTCGACCTCTCTCTTTCTCTCTCTTGTTCTCTCAACAAGAATGCTTGAACTTCCCAATAATGGGTGCGCCCTCTTTCCCTAGTCGACCTCATGAGGGAAGGTGAGGGGTTTTCTAATCTAACGGTTGAGATTAGATTAGATGGGTGGCTGAGATTTGGTGTCTCTTCACTCAACCTCACTTTAGTCATAAAGTTATATTTTAATTTGCATCTCACAAATTAATTTGACTAGGACCCACATTAGGCACTTTCTCCCCCTTAGGCGCCTAGGGAAGAGAAACACTTGCCTTGGTACTTTATTTAATTTAAAAATTTAATAATCTTAAACAAATTGATTTGGATTTCTGTGAGCATTGTGTTTATGGAAAACAAAAGAGAGAGATGTCCATATTGATAAAGAAAATAGAACAAAGCTTGAGGAAAAATCCAAGAAGTGTACCTTTATTGGATACGGTGTTAATGATTTTGGTTATCTCTTATGGGATTATGAAAATCAACAAACAATTAGGAGTAGAGATGTCATATTCAATGAGAAGGTCATGTACAAAGATTATTTACAGGGGAAGAAACAGGAAAAAGAAAAACCAGAATACACAATGCTTGATGAGATCACTGAAAAAGAAATTCTAAAGGTACCAGAAAATCAAAATGTACAACAACAGGAGTAACATGTACCTCAAACTTCTGCAAGTGTTTTTAGAAGATCTACCAGGTTAAGTAGACCCCATGAACGATACTCTCCTTCATTGTATTATATATTGTTGACTAATTCTGGTGAACCAGAATGTTATGAAGAGGCAATGCATGTAGACACTAAAAAGAAGTGGGAGCAAGGAATGAAAGAGGAAATGGATTCCCTAGTAAATAACCAGACTTAGGATTTGGTTATGTTTCCTAGTGGAAAAATAGTATTATATAATAAATGGGTTTACAAGTTGGAAGAAGATGGAGGCAAAAAGAAGTATAAGGCTAGACTTGTTCTAAAGGGGTTTGCACAAAAGAAAGTTATAGATTTTGATGAAATATTTTCTCATGTTGTTAAAATGACTTCAATTAGGACTATTTTAAGTCTTGTGGTAGTATAAGATTTGCATCTTGAACATTTAGATGTAAAAACAACTTTTCTCGATGAGGATTTGGAGGAAGAGATTTATATGTAGCAACCACAAGGGTATGAGGTCAAAGGGAACGAGAATTTGGTATGTATGTTGAATAAGAGCTTGTATGGCCTAAAGAAATATCCAAGGGAGTGGTATTTGAAGTTTGACAAGTTTATGAAAGAACAAGGTTATAGTAGATGTCATTCTGATCACTGTGTTTAGGTTAAAAAGCTAGAAAATGGAACCTATATTATCTTTCTATTGTATGTAGATGAAATGCTTGTTGCAAGGTCTAATATGCGGGATATAAACGTGCTCAAGAATAAATTATCTAATTCATTTGCAATGAAGGATTTGGGTGTCACAATGAAAATCCTTGGTATGACAATAAAAAGATATAGAAAAAATCACAAATTGACATTCTCTCAGGGAGAGTACATAGAGAAGGTGTTGGAGAGGTTTATAATGCAGAATGAAAAACTAGTTAGTAGACCTTTGGCCAACCATTTCAAATTAACTAAGGAAATGTGTCCCAAGACACAGGAGGAGATAGCATACATGTCCAGGGTCCCTTATTCATCAGCAGTTGGTAGCTTGATGTATGTGTTGGTTTGCACAAGACCAGATATTGCACATGCAGTGGGAGTTGTGAGTAGGTATATGAACAATCAAGGTAAAGAACATTGGGAGGTAGTAAAGTGGATTCCCAGGTATTTCAGAGCTATTGCTACTCATGCATTATGTTTTGGAGGTTCAAACACTATTCTATATGGATATGTTGATTCAGATATGCTAGGTGATAAAGATAATAGGAGGAGCACCACAGGGTATGTTTTTACTATAGATGGAATAGCAGAAAGTTGGATTTCAAAACTACAAAAGGTTGTTTCACTTTCAACAACAGAGGCAGAGTATGTTGATGCTACATAGGCTAGTAAAGAGATTATTTGGTTACATATGTTTATGGAGGAATTGGGAAAGAAGCAAGAGAATAATAGGTTGTATTGTGACAGCGAGAGTGCAATTCATCTTGCAAACAACTCAACCTTACATTAGAATACTAAGAATATACAGTTGAGGTACTATTTCATTTGATCCGTTTTGGAAGATGGACATTTGAAGTTGGAAAATATACACACTAGCCAGAATCCTATAGACATGTTAACAAAGGGAGTAACCAGGGAGAAACTGACTTCCTACTCAGTTTTAGTTGGTCTTCAAGCATGAAGGTGAATATGAGAAATTTTCCATGTCCAAGAAGGATCATAGTCCAACATATACAACAGCGGTGGATTTTTTGAGATCAGTCTCCAAGTGGGATATTGTTGGTTGTGGAGCCTGATTATCTTGTTGATTCAGAGGTCTTTGTTTTCAGCCTTGTTTATACCACATGAACACTTTACACCCCGGAAGAATGTACACTCCTCCATGAGGTCACAAATCTGATGGTAGAAGTTATGTTATGGTTTTTTTCCCTAGAAGGCAACCCTATTTAATGAGGGAAATGTATTGTGGCTATGTATCATTGTGAATATTGTATTTTGAGTGAGGAGACTATGAGAGAAAGAAGAGGAAGTTACAAAAGTTGTCGTGTAGGTTGTATCCCTCCATTTGTTGGATAATAATAAAGGAAGGACTTAGAAATTTCTTTGGTGGATGTAGACCACATTGGGTGAACCATGTATATCTATGTCTCTATTATATTGTGTATCTTATGTTTTTTATTTCCACATTTTTTTCATTTTATTGCTCTGTGATCCTATTTTAATAACACCTTCCTCCTTCAAATCACGTATGGTACGAAAAATTGTCTCACACGTGTGACCTTATTCACTCCTCTCTCTTGGGACAGATTCTCCACCTTGCAAATTTCCCTTTTCTAAGATCACCAATCCTCCTTGACACAAGTGCAGACTCACTTATGCCAACTCCATTCTTCCACAATGATGATCTAATGCCACAATGACATCTTTAATTTATATAGGAGTCCAATGAGTGATTTTAGTATCCCTTCCTAAAATCAATAATTAATTAGAATATTCTAGTCCTCTTTGTTGGTGTGGCACCCCCACAAAACCCCACAAATATCAACAACTTGACCATGAGTCTGTAGCCTCATTTCTAGGCCGATTTCACTAAAACGAAAGTCAAAAATGGTGTCAATGAAAATTCCCACATGCATGGCACCTTGGCCTCTAGTGGGAATACCTCTCAAAGCCACAAAAAAATCAACACATTAATTTGGGAACCTACTATTTGGAGGCAGAGAAGCATACATTTACAAATTTGTTCAAGAAATATCATGATGTATTTGCTTGGACTTATGAATATTTAAATACTTATTACACATGCATAATTCAACATGTGATTCTAATTAAGGAATGTGTCGAGCCCTTCCAGTAAAATTTAAGGAAAATACATGTGACCCTTGAATCAGTCATTCATAAAGAATTAAAGAAGTTTTTACATTCTCAAATCATCTTCAAAGTTCTCCATTCAACCTGGGTGTCAAATATGGTGTTTGTTAGAAAGAAGTCAGAAGAAATCAAAATATTCATATACTTCCAGAATCTTAATTGAACTTCCGACAAAGACAACTACCCAGTTCCTACTAAGTAAAAAATCCTACAACTTGTCTCTAGCTCTCAAATTTTCTCTCTATTGGATGGGTTTTCAATATATAACCATGTTCTCATTAAAAACCACATTCAGAGAAAAAAAGTGGGCAACATATGCACACCCTAGAATTCCCTTTGGTTTGATAAACATTGGTGCCATTTTTCAAAGGGATATGGACGTCACTTTTAAAGGTTTAATTGGTCAAAGTTTGTTGATCTACCTAGACGATGTCACATTTTACTCAAAGAAAAGACCTGATCACCCAAAGCACCTAAAACGGATATTTGAATGATGCATAAAGTACAGTATCTCTTTGATTCCCAAGAAAACTACTTTTTTTTTTACAGAAGGCATTTTATTAAGGCATGTGATTTCCAAAAGTGGGATTTCGGTGGACCCAGAAAGAACAAAATCTATTATGCAAATCCCACCACCACATAACAAAAATTCCATGTAGTCATTTTTTCTACAATATCAATTTTGTTAGAATATGTGTTCCATAATTTGTTGAAATCATAAAAGAACTTTAATGTATGGTAAAGAAATATGTTCATTTCAAATCGACATTCATTGAAAAGGAGGCCTTTGAGAACATCAAGTCCTCCATTGCAGTTGCACCATATTTACAGAGTCCATATTTCACCAAGGAATTTGTGTTGTACACCTTTTCATCTAACCATTATCTTGCATCAATGCTCACATGGAAATATGAGCAAGGGAATGAGTGCCCCGTCGCATTCATGAGAATTGGGTTACAAGTCGTTGAACTAAATTACCCATCGGTGAAAAAGAAAGATTTTGTTGTCCACAAAGAAATTAAATAGTTCATGCCTTATATTTTGAATAACCACACTAAAGTGATTGTTCCTCACCTAGAGGTCAAATCCCTCTTTCTACAAAGAGAGTTGAGCAAGAGTTGAGGTAACTGGATGATGACCTTACAAGAATGTGACCTGGAATTTAAGCCAACAAATATCGTCAAAGGACAAGGCCTCTACAAATAGGTGACTGGAATCACGGATGCTTAAAATCAAGAAGAGGATGGGTGGCAAGAGGAACCAAATCTCTACACACAAAAAGTTCTCTATGTTCCCTTTATCAATAAATCATCTTACAACAATCTCAAGTATTATATTCAACATGGTACAACTCTAGAACACCTTAATTTCAAGAAGAAAGGGGAACTGAGGTTAAAATATTTACAATATCAGTTGGTTCATGGCGTCTTGTCTAGAACAAACTATGATGGAGTACTACTATTTTCCCTTGAAAAACAATATGATGATAGAGTTAATAAATGCATGCATGATAGACCAGTTGGATGTCATTTCTTAGGTGAAAAAACATCCCATAAGATATTGAGATTATGACACTATTGGTCGACACTTTTCAAGGATTCTCATTCATATTCACATAGATGTGAAACTTGCCAAAAATATATTGGGAGAGAATATAAGATTGTTGTTCCAATTCAACCTATTTTTGTTGAAGAACCTTTTGAACAGTGGGGGTTAGACATCATTGGTGAGATTAATCCCCATTCACTGATGCATCATAGGAATAGCCTAACTGTTACTGATTAATGTAAGAGTTGGACTAAATAAATACCACTAACCAAGTTAAATGATGAAGTGGTAATTAATTTCCTTGAACAACGCATTATTACCTAGTTTGGGGTGCCTAACTTTCTTGTGTTTGATAATGAAAATATTTTTCATCACTAAAATTGGTTGATTTTACTTTGGAAAATGAGATTATCTTAAAATATGTAACCAACTATTACCCTTGGGGAAATGGCTTGGTCGAACCCACAAACAAGAACCTGATCTTAATCCTTAAGAAAACTATAGTCAATCAACAAAGAAACTGGAATATTGCTTTACCCAATTCCCTATGGGTTGATCTTTTTACCCCCAAGGATTCAATAGGGGCCTCTCCTTATTTCCTTGTCTATGGGAAAGAAGTTATCCTTCCCTCCAACTTACACAACAGTCCTGTGAGAGAGAATGTCCTGTCATCCAGAGACGAATTAATACCTTATTGAACCTAGAAGAGAACCATGCAAAATACAGAACCAAACTCGAAACTCTACAACATATTGTTAAACATTGGTTTGAAAAAAAATATATTGGAGACAAAGACTTTTGAATTGGTTATCTTGTTCTCAAGTGGGACAAGCCACATGAATATAAAGGAAAACATTCAAAACTTCAGTAGTTGTTGCTTGGACCTTTCATGATCAAAGAGAAAATTGGTCAGGGAACCTACCATTTGCAAAATATTGAAGGGGATATTGATCTCCTCCTTATTAACAACCAAATCCTGAAATGCTACATCATCTATCCCTTGGGGCAGCTCCATCCGTGTATGTAAATAAAGGGTTCACTTCTTCTTTTTTTCCACTCAGTTTTGTTTTAATTTTTTTACATAATTTCTTAAATTTGATTTAATGCTTTGCAAATTGTTTGATTTTTGAGTCTTTTATTTCCTCTATAAAAAATAAAATAATCACATTGAACTTCTCAAATGCTTAATATATTGGACCTAGATACACCCTAAAGTGTAACATATTTGGTGTCAAGAGACTAGAAATATGTAATTTGGCTTCCAAACATGACTTCATTTCTAAATTGTGTAGTATTGTCATGCATGACTTCAAGTCGGACACAGTAGTGGAACACAGTTTATCAATATATGAGCATTGTATTCTTAAAATGTAACAAACAAAGGAGCTAAGGACTAGACACAATAAGAGATTTTTGTAGGAAAAGAGGAAATCGTTCCAAGTAGACATATGTAGTACCCCAATGGATGGTACTCAAGGAGTTCATTCATCTATAATCAATTTGTCAAATCTCACTTTCATAAGTGGCATCCCTCATGCCTTTAAAGGAGAACTGCAATCCCCTCATCCACCTCTCTCTTAATAAAAGAGAATCAAATCATAAGAGGTAAATTCTTGAGGTAAGGAAATCCAGATCATGCGGGACATGCAATTATCTTTGTCAGGGCTATGGACACTCACTAGTAGTGTAGAAAGTATTGTGACACTTGGTTGACTCCATCGGGGCTATATATACTCATTGGTAGTGGAGCGAAGCTAGAGAAATGTATTAGCATATTGTATTTTGACCATTCCTGGCATTCCATCTCACTATTGTACTCCTTATGCCTTACGAAACTATATACATTGTGAAAAATATTATTGCATAATATTCAATCTATTCTAGGCATGATTCTAACTTCCACTTTGTATAACACAAACTTTGTCTCGGAAAAATTTTCACTTTGAAAACTATGGGACTTATCAGTTCTCTCTTGTGTTGTGCATTGCCATGTTCTATTCTCAAAAATGTCTATGTTGGGATACCACTCCACAAATATTCACGACTTTTCCCTGTGTGTTGTCTTTTGTTGTGCTAGGCACCAATAACCCTCTTTTTTCTCATTTTTCTTGCTTTAAAATCTCTCACCCACGAAAATGGATCCCCTTTGTTCTTTTTCGAAATATCCTTGGCTTGAAACTTCCTTAAAGTTGATCGTGTTTCTAAGATATCTCTTTCCCTAAGAAATTTACTTCTATTTTTTTGGTTTGGTTGAGATTGCATATTTTGTTTTTCACTTAAAAAAAAAAGTGAGTTTCCACCTAGCCATTCCCACCGTTTTGATATATTTATTTTGTTGGCATGTTCAAATCCCCTTCGAAGGAATTTACCTGAGCCCCATTACCATCCTAATCCAAGTCACTATTGTGACATGATCCAAACTAATATGCTAGAAAACATGTCCTTGAGACTTATCTATTTTCAAAAGAAAAAAAAATAGAACCAGAGAATTTAAATCAAACCACTGTGGTCCCATAATATATATTATAATAAACTACCCCAGTCTCAATTGGAGGAATTAACTTAAAACTTGTCTAATCACCCAGGGAACTTAACTCTAGTACCTCTAGTGTAAACTAGAATACTTTCGACAAACTATGGAAGTGCCATCGGCACACTTCACATGAATTTCTCTGGTTTACATCATAGGACTTCACACAATCTTCTCTAGTTTCTATACTCACACACTGACACACTTCCCAAAAGTTTCACTAGTTCACTTGGAGAATTTTATACAAACTTCCCTGATGTATCCAAAATCGTTCACATGAATTATTCCAGTGTACATCGGAGTATTTTATGCTAACCTCTCCAATATACAAGTTTTCTCACTTCCACATGTTCCAAGAAAAAACTGCCACCATCATTGATCAACAAAGAAGAGTAAAGGCCAATAATACACAGATGAAAACTATACAAAAGGGTACAGATTATATAGATAGATGGACTACAGAAAATCCTTATCCACCAGTCAAGATTTCTCTCCCTTCAAGCATGGAGAGAAAAATATATCTCTATTCATTGGGGTGCTTTCAATAAGTTGGATAAATGGTGAACAAAGAGACAACTAGATAGATGGTGATATGTTCTCTATTGAAAAAATCGACACAATAATTGATAAAAAGGTTTTGAATTCCTCATTTAGAAGATCTTGGAAAGAATCTCATAATAGAAGAATTGGTCGATAAAATACAAGACAACACAAGACGCAAATGAGAAGTCATAAAATTAGTTGCCCAAGTAATGATGGACTTAATCAAGTAGAATCTCATACAACCAACCAAAGTCCATAATATGATTCATGCATTCATGGCTATGTTATCAAAGGATACACAAACCCGCAAATACAACATGGCCATGCATCCAGCTTCCCTCAAGGAATTAACATACCGCCAGATCTCAACATTGTATGATCAACTGGAAATGTGGACAAAATATATCAAGGACAAGATTCCATGAAAAATACAAAATATCAATTCGAAATTTTTTCTAACTGCATTTTATTTTGTCTTTTTCCAACTACTTTCAATTTTGTCTTTTCCTCTATATGTGTTGCAATCCTAGACAATGAATCTGAAAGGTCTCTTTTTGTAATAGTTTCTTTGGAGAATACAATAAGTCACATTTAGGAGTTAGGAATAATTGTATAAATATGGGAAGAGACTCACTCAGAAAGGGCACTTCAAGCTTTGTATACACTCTAGTACTCTTTTTGGAGAAAATACTTGGTTAATTAATATTGAGTAGCCCTCAGGGCTAGATTTTTAGAGAGAGAAAACCTGATGTTTATTGTTTTTTTTCTGCAAACTATTTCCATCATAATGTTAGCTACTCACATGGGATGTAAGGACATGCTTGCTTATATAATTTTCTGATACAATCTATGTTCTTCTTGCAGTTTGGTGATTATTTCTTATATTATATGTCCTGAGCATATGAGTTGTTGATGTATCTAAAAATATGGTCTAGAATTTTCTGGTTATATATTTGTATACATGTGTTTCTAACTTTTCACCTTCATTATAGCTATCTGAGTGGGGTTTAAGAATATCTTAGTTTCATTGCAACTCATTCAGTTACGATAATTTTCTCCTAGATAGGATAGGATAGATTAGGAGTAGATTACATGTATTTATGTTTCTTTTACATAGTCTTCATCTACATATTTTTCTTGCATAACCATCGATTTTTCACCCTCATAACCAATAATGGAAGGAGGGTCAAATGATGCATAGTCTAATTGGGAATTTGCATTAGGGGGTACCCCTTACTGTTGTTGGAAATTTTCGCCCCTCAACAAAACATCTTCTCCTTTTATACTTTACCATTAGTTCTACATGAAAATTCAAGTTCATTTGAAAAGACATGAATTTTATTAAATAAATAATTAATTTCCCCCTTTTTTATTTTTAATTTGTTTTTCAACATACCATGGGTTCTAAAACCATGTGCAATTTTACTCCACTTTCACTTTTACCTTTTTTAATCCACTTTCATGTTTACTCCACTTTTACGTAACTTCATTTCTAATCCACTTTTATGTTTACTCCACTTTTACATAATTTTATTTCTAATCCACTTTCATGTAACTTTATTTCTAATGCACTTCCACTTTTGCATTATTAAATTCACATTTCCTTTGAATATTCATATGTGAATACTTACTTACCTTTGACATCAATGAAAACAATTTATTCAACACCATACTCAAGGATTTTATGGGGAACCTAAAATACTACCAAAGACAAGAAATTTGGAAGTAAACTTTCTACATTAGTACACTAATCCATGACAGTGATACATTTTCAAAGAGTTCAAATTCTTCATCTCTAGAAGAGTTTATAATTCTCAAAAATAACTAAGACTTTATAGTGCTATTCCCTAACTCCTATTTATTCAAAAGGATTACATCAATCATCCCTTCAATCATTCCTTGATTGAAGGGATCACGTATTCAATATCCCTATAATTTGGGACCTATGTTCTAGGGATAAAATCCCTTTCTAGATTTCCCTCTTTCAATCAACAATTCAAATGGATATGATTCTGGATTTGGTACCTTGGATGATTGAAGGCTTGTCAAGCCTTGGAGGTTTATTAGAGGAAACAATCCCTCTTTTCTCTCATGAAAGTTTGGTTTAGGGCCTCCGTCAACTTCAACCTACTTGATCCATAACGTAGTGTAGCCTTAGATATTCATAAAATCATCAAAATCATAAATAAACTAGTATACAACACACACTCAAACTATATTAATAATGGTCTAGAGAGGTTTCATAGTGATAAAAAAATGGATCTAAGCCAATTAATGGGTGTAAGACGTGTTGATTTTTGTAGCATTGGACAAGTATTTCCACACAAGTCTAAGTGTCTAGACGTGTGGAAGTTGTCCAAATCCTTCTACCTTGATACTTTGATTTAATTAAAGGAATTATTAAAGTAAATTTATTTTATTAATTAGTTGGGTTTGTTTAATGAAATTCTAAATTTGTTAGCATTAGTGACATCCACAAGGAGTTCCATCAAATTTGAGCCATAGTAGCAGGGTCGTGTTGTACGGAATTTGACATATCGTTTGAGTGTGTGTGTGTACATGGGTTTCATTTCAGACAGACGCATATACATGAGTTTTCTTAAGAAAAGGCACGTACACCTTGAAAAGCGTGAAATTACATGGCCATACAGTAGAGAAGGAATTGTTAGGGTTTGCACATGTTACCTAAAGTTTTTGGTATTTATCGGTGGGTAGTTTTCTTAGTAAGGGAGCCCTTGTAAGATTTGAAGTTATTTGAATGATAAGCTTAGTTGATGGGCATAATATTTTTGTGTATTGTGTATGATATTTTGGTTTCAAATATTACTTATTCTATTTATTTGAGTTGATTATTTCAGAAAGTGTATTTTGTTTTGTGAGATGCTAATTTGATTTACAGTAAATAAATCACTAGATAAAAAGATACCTAGGTGTCGGGATTAGAAAGTCAACATGGTATCAAATATCTCACTCTTAGAGGATTCCATATTTCAGATCCACGGTAGTTAGTAGTTGATCTATAACCACAAGTCAAAAATAAAGGATTGGATTTCAGAGAAATAGTTGTACATAGGTAAAACCTATTTTTTGCAATAGTATGGAGTTGTATGTATGTTGAAGTAGCACAGAACATGTACATACACAAGTTTTAGTACATAAAGTTGTGTAGTAAATATGCGGGTTGCAGTGGTGACATCCACATACAGGATCATAGAGGTCAATACAGGGGCAGTTTCAACAACAGGTTATTTCTCCAAAAAATTATCAGGTCTAAGGGATGGAAACAGAAAATATGAGAGTTGAATACATATTAGATGGAGCATCCAACTTCCTATCTTACCATTGTTCATTACAACCACTTGCACTTAGCTCTGCAAGTCTCTTACAGTCATGCACAATGCACTTATAGACTCTACTTTCACTTAGCATACATTCACATCTGACTAGCGGTCTAACATCACATAGATGCCTCCTCTTACATTTCCTAGACATCTATTTATATATTACAAAATAGGCCTAAGCATGGGAAAACCCATGGGTCGACATCCCAATCCCGTTACATAATCCCAAAAACCCAAAAAGGGGTTGATATCCCATGATCTCTGCTTCGTCTTACTCTCCTCCTTCGACAGGTTGTCGAAGTCCAAAATAGGTAAACATGACCAAGAATCTCCCAAAACTTGGTCAAGGGCCAACATGCCCCCAACATTCACATGTGACTCATCCCAAGTCACTCTGGTCTGACTAGTTATTCCTCGAATTCCATGAGCTTGGCTCGAGCTACTTCGACCTTTTGTTGTGCTACGACCTCTTGATCAATGAACTCCTGGATTAATACGTCATTCATTGGCCCTTATAGGTGATGTTATGCTGTGGTGACAACCTGTTCTAGCTCTGCTCCTCCACTCTCGACCTCTGTGAACAATTTGCATGCCTTATCTTGTACTAGTTGGATCCATTGAGTGACTTCCATAACTTTTCTTTGAATCATATGGATCTGTTGTTGGGTGGGGCACTGCTCTTGAGAACACTTCATTCTTTCTATGGCTGACAGAGCCTTCAGCTGCGCCCGTAGTGTGTCTACATGTTGCTTCTTTTCTTGGAGTTGTGACTCCAGTGCCTCCAATTTTGAATTCTCGGTTAGGTTCTCATATGTTTGGGCATTGCAGTTACTCAACAGTTTTCATTCTAGGGAAAGAGATTTTAGTCTGTCAACTACGATGTGGGCAGTTTCTTCTCTTATGTCCCTTACGTCTTGTGGGGTTTTGGGCACAGTGCGTAGTTCTAAATATGCTATGCATTTTTGGATCACTTCTTCAAGTTGTGCCACCTGCTGTGGAACTCGCTCTTTGGTCTGTACTTCTACAACTGGTACAAAGAAAAGCGTTATGTTGACCATTTCCTTTACTTCGAGTTTCTCTGGGAGAAATTATTCCTTGCTTTGTTGCAGTTGTGATTTTTCTCCATCCCACTTCACTTGGAGAGAAATATTTTCATGTTCTGCAGTACTGCGTTTCTCTAGAAGGACTCCCTGTACTTGTGTCAAAGCCTAGGTGGCTTGCGCTATTTATTCCTTTGCTCGTCGAAGGCGAGCTTCGACTGTATCAGTTATTCTGTGGAGTTGAGGTGACTCATCTCCCAGTTTTGGTGTTCCTAACGGTAGACGTGTAGTGGAGACTACATGGCTAGATTCTAGTGCTTGTTGCACCCCTTGGAGCTCAACCTCAATTCTATTGTACATCTCCTCCTTATTAGCCTCTTTTTTTTCTGCTGTCTCTAACGAAGAATCATTCAGGGTTGCTACAAAGAAATAAAAAACATCTGGGGTGAGGATATTTTGTAACTTCGTCATTGTTGCTTTCGACTTTTTCTGGGAAGAAGACTTTGGAGGGGAAACCTTCCTTTTCTTTGAGCGGTCCTCCTCATCTCTAGGTGGTGTTACCTCACCTTTATTTTTCTTAGATTTTGTGCCATCTATCTTTTCTCCATCACCCCATTTCTCCGATGATATGGAGGCAGTCTTCATAGATGTACTGACTAAATCCTGGACCTCTTCAGTCTTCTTTATCTTTCTAGGTATGAGTGTATCTGGCACAGTTTTTGGGTTGTCTATGTCGGATATCTCTGCAGGGTCTGCTGGAATAAGGAGGTTTTTCGACCATTCCTTGGTGATCTCCTCCAAGTCCTCCTCCGTAAGCTTGTAGTAGAACTACGACCATTGCTTATGTCCATTGACACGCACTGTGATATAAATGAAATGCCTATCAGCGTTGAACTTTATCAAAGGTCGAAACCTGTGTAAAGTATTCAGAGTTATGTGAGGCGCAGACTGTATGGATACCTTCAACTGGTTGTAGTATGTGCGGAACATGACATTTGACTTCCATTTCTTATTCATTTCACTGGAATACCATAGTGTACTAAACTTTGCAGCCAAAGGTTCAAAGGCCTCAATGTCTTGGAAGGTCACACCTTCTGGCATCTCCCAGACAATGAAAGCGATCAGGATCAATAGCCAACTAAAATGAAATTCATAGCCTTGATCCTCGGCTTCTCTGTAGTCAAATTGTAATCGGTTCATGAGGTACTACGCCCAATTCATTTGTAGGCCCTCCGCGCACTTCCCTGCGAGGTCGACTACAAAACTGGTGACTTGGGTGGGTTGGTTCTTTCGTACTGACTTTCCTGCGATCAATTGACAGGTGAGGCACATTGCGCCACTCTAGACAAAATATACCTTGTAGCCTCACATTCCCTTCTCGACATCATCGTAGGTGTCGTTGATCCTTTGATCTAGAGCGTGATCCATTGTTTTTCCAAGATAGAAATCCTATGGATCAAGGCCTTGCATACTTAGCCTTGTGATCTGATTGATCAACGTAGGATCCACTGTGATACGATGGTTTAACCACAAGTATTCTCCATGGTAACAGGACAGCAACAACTTGACACATGAATTCACCTCTTGGTGTCTTCCGAAGTGAGGAATTTTCATGAAGTTGAGAAGTGTAGACTGTGCAAGGTTCATAGTCCATGACTGAGGAATGATCTTTGAATTCTTTCCCTTTGTTCTGGTCAGGTACTTATGTGGGGAGAGCATGTTGTAGACCTTCCTATTGCCGAGGTTGAAGTCACTAAACTTCAACGCTGCAATCTTTTCTTGTTCTGCGTAAACTGCGTGTATCCCTTTCGGGAGGTACACAGTGATCAAGGCATACTCAAAGTCTCTGGGCACACTGTCTTGATTTATTGCGCCACTCAGAGGTGGTAGATAGGTGGGTAATATTCTCTGAATCAACTTATCATTCGTGAGATCATCCTTGTTCTTAGTTCACTTCTCATCTTATGGTCGGGTTGGTCCAGATCGATAAGTTGACAAAGAGGATGGCAGTCCTCTCATGGATAATTCTTGTATACCAGTGGATAATCCTCTCTTCGACATGAATCTTTTAGTCATCAGGTCAAGGATTACTTATGTCATTGATTCTTCGACTGTGTTGAGTTCCTCGGACATATGCACTCAGGATTAATTATATCGGGGTCAAATTAACTTAGACACTGCAGTAGAATAAACATCAAGAGAGAAATGATCATTGTATACAATTCACTTAGTCTGCAGGCTCAAACTCTTGGTTATCAAAAGTGTTCTCGATGCGTGGCATGATGGGATAAACAGGTAACTTGACAATGAGTCTCTTGCAACAAGTATGAAGCCTCATTAAATTTGTTCGGTCCATTATGGCGCAGTCCAACGGTCTGGTGTCGAGCCTTAAATTCCTTTATACCCATTCGGGGCAGCCATCGAACGGTTATAATGTCCCCAACGGATATATTGCTTCACCATGGCGAAGTGCCATGTGTCGTTGTTCTGATATCCCGATGAAGCTCCAACTTTTCAAATTTCCCTCCTGCGAAGTTCCCTCTGGAACTTTTTGTAACTTTTAAATCTTATCCCTCTTCTTACTTAAATTCCTAGCCTTTTTTCCAGTGAGCTTCGTCTCGGTATGTATTTTTCCATTCTGATTCTTATCTTCGTTTGACATAGTCACTGCGCGCTATTGAGATTCTTCCCTAGGATTCATGGGTATTACCTCTTCTTTATCTAGGATAGGTACTTCAGTCTTTTTTGAGTCCTCTAATGTTCTTGCAGCTTTGACATCTGGGCCTCTAGTGTTAAATAGCTTCGATATGTTCTCATGTTCTTCAATCAAGTGTGTGATCCTTCTTGGCATGAAATATTTTAACTCTTGTTTCTTCTGCTCCAAAATTTCTTCTTCTTCCTTTCGTCTGGATTGATCGCTATCAATCCAAGGTTTTCCTAGTAACATGGTAAATGGGACGTTGTCTTCAATAAATTAAATAATCTCAAAATCTTCTTCTGTCAAAGTTCCATTGGCATTCATAGGTATATGAGTGAGCTTTCCACATAGGTTTACCAGTTTTCCTCTGAATAATCCTACTCCTCCTAATGAAGGAATCATAGCAAGCCTCCCTATAGCTTCCCAAGTTCTCTCTGTCATGATATTCACTTGTGTTTCTTCATCCAGAACACAGTCAATGTCGAAGTCTCCTATTCTTGCTTCGATGCATTCTTTTTCTTTGAAGTTATCTGATAATATAACATGTTGGTGGTCATTCAGGGTTTCTTTATTTTGTAACAGTACTTTCTCTGATTCTTTCTGGGATTCTTCCATTTCTAGATCTGCCTTAAGGTTTTCCTGGTTCAGATTCATTCCTTCAATCTTAGCAATCATTCTAGGGCAATCCAACACTTCATGGTCCATAGGTTTGCAAAAAAGACCGCTAGGTCTTCTTCTAGGGAATTCCCTAGCAAGATGTCCTGGTATTCTACAATTGTAATAGAGGGTTAATCCTCTCTTTCTTTAAAATGATCCCCAGCTTCTCCTGTACTGCACGCTAGGATCATAGGAGCTAATCTGCAACAAATTCTTTCTAGGATCCTGCATCCACTTGTTAGTCCAAACATTCTTTCTATGCATAGGTATAACATATATTTCACTATTCTTGTCATATCTACTCATATCAAGCCTTATTTCATATATTAGTGCCCTAGTTTTCAATCTAGGACAGAACCTATCAAACATACCTAGATCCATACTTTAGAAACAAACATTTTCACTTATCTTACTTTTACAGAGTACAAAGATTTCAGATATAGAATTTTCCTACTATTCTTACCTTTATCAGAGCACAGAGCTTACAGATCTTACCTCTTTTCTTCAGATCTAACCTCTTTTCTTCAGATCTAACCTCTTTTCTTGGCACAAAGCTTCACAGGTTAAGTAAAGTACTGCACACTAGGGAAACAAATCTATGCACAGAGCTTTCACAACTTCAGGATGAATCTTTACACAAAGATTCTTCTTTCTCAGTTCCTAGTAATAACAGTTTCAGGTCCCTGCAACGGAACCATTTGTTGGCACAGGGGAAGACCCAGGGTTCAACGCTACAATAGCGCACCAACAAAACCCTAACTACCAACCCTTTCGGCAACACCTGTGAAGCAGATGAAGTCTCACCTGAGGTAGAGGCAGGGGTGGTTGCGAGACTCGGGTTTCTGCAACCTTAGCTGGGGTACATATATGTGATTATGATACTTAATAGAGAACTTAGCACCCTCAGTTCCTCAATATGTAATCAATATCTACTTCACTGATAAAACAGAGCTTCGCAGCATTCACACTGATATAATTTATTTAAGAACTTAGCATAGGTAAATATATCAGATCTAGCAGGCCAAGCACTAAATATATTCATACAGATCAGATATAACATTCTCACATATCATTAGCACTAAGCATACGCAGATTTATCTAATCATCTCAAAGAACTTAGCAAATAACATATAAACACATCAAAACATCACATAGAGCAGAGTTACATAGTATTTATGTAGTTCACCCCCACCCTGGGGCTACATCCACCAACTCTTCTTCTTTATTATCTTCTCAATAGGTTACATGCACAGAGCCTCTGAACCCTTCTCCGCATAGGGCAGAAGATCTACGTAGCTCACTACATCCTTCTTCTTTGCGTTACAGCACAAAGCCTTCCACTGTCCATTACAACCACCTGCACTTAGCTCTGCAAGTCTCTTACAGTCATGCACAAAGAACTTACAAACTCTACTTGCACTTAGCATACATTCACATCTGACTAGTGGCCTAACATCACATAGATGCCTCCTCTTACATTGCCTAGACATCTATTTATATATTACAAAATAGGCCTAAGCATGGGTAGACCCATGGGCCGACATCCCAATCCCGTTACATAATCCCAAAAACCCAAAAAGGGGTCAAGATCTCATGATCTCCACTTCATCTTGCGCTCCTCATTCAACAGGTTGTTGAAGTCCAAAATAGATCAACATGAGCATCAATCTCCCAATACTTGGTCAAGGGCCAATAGGACCCTTTCAGAATCACCCATAAGCAAGTGAAGTCTCACCCAAGGTACCTATGGGGAATGCAGGAACCAAGCTTGATATAGGTGGATATTGGTGGCCACCCACCTTTTCCAACTGGCTCAAAACTATTTTCTGGCAATTTTGGCAATTTAATATTTTTAGCAGTTTAAAGTTTTGGGGCCATTTTGAGGGCCTAAATGAAGGTTTTTCAGGATTGATCTTCTCAATGATATCCAAAGGCATCATTGACCCCCAAAAATTAATATCCTTGAATATACCTTTCCAATGGGCTATCATATGCCTAAAATAGAGATCGTATACAAAAGTTAGGACACCAAGAAGTAAATCTACTAACTTACCCAAACGGGGCCCACATGACTTTTGGCGCTTCATATCCTAGGGTTAGGTTTTTGGATGTCTAAGGTTTTTTGAATTCCTGCTTATTGTAAAAATGCATTCATAGCCTCATTGTAATGATCTTCTTGCAAATGAGCGTAGTCGTCACATCTCTTCTCAGAGATAAGACGCCACCATTCCAGCAAGCTTGTTTCTTCTATGTTTTACAGTTTCAGCTTATTTCCTTATGGAATAGAAAACCGGTTTTATTGTATCTCTGTTATTTTGTGTTAATAACCTATTAATAATCTATATTCATTTTGTTCTTCTCATAAAATTGGTATTAGTGGTATCAGAGCGGTCTGCTCCTTGTCATCTTAATGCATGCCCCCAACAAGGTCGGAGTACAAAGAGTTGGGTCTTGAGCTTGTTTCTCTTGAGGACAAAATCTCTCGCACACCCAAGAGACCTCTCATGGAAAGAGAAAATAAATATGATGGGACAGAAGATCCTTTCAAATTGTTGATTGAGGAATCCCTCACCCAAAAAAGGAACGAGATGAATGGATAGTTTCGTGCAAATCCTTCAGTGGCTACCAACAAGCGACACAACTTCTTCAAGCGGAGGTGCTGCACCCTTCAAGGTACAAATAAAATTTGATATTCATATATTTGAAGGTTAGATATAAGCATATGTTGTAGACAAGTGTTTGAATCTACTAGAAGGGTATTTTTCTGTCCATAAATTTTCGAATAGAGAAAAGATTACTTTTGCACCACTCAAAGTCATTCCCCATGTCAAATATTGGTGGGAAACCTTCTATGAGAAAAAGGAAACAGGGGAACCATCATTATTTACAGTCATGACCACCTGGGAATCCTTCAGGGATGCTATTAAGGAGAAATACTACCCTGTCGGAAGTTATGACGACTTATATACCAAATGGACCACACTACGACAAGAAAGAGACCAAGCAGTGCTAGATTTCACAAATATCTTTCATACCTTGCACACCAAGCTGGGTATCAAATATTCAGAGCGACATCTGGTGATCAAATATCGCAGTTCTCTGCATAGATACATATAGACCGAAATGGAATTTTTGGACATCTCATTCTTGGGTGCGGCCTATCGATATGTCATCAAAATCAAGCAGAAGCTCAAACAAAATATGAGGAAATTTGGGCCTGGGAACCCCTCACAACAAAATCCATGAAAGGGCAGCCCCAAACCATAGAACAAAGAACAGAGAAAATACGGACAGTATTAGGACAACCATTCCAAGACACAAGCAAAGAAGGACACTGGAAAGACAAATAAAGATACTAGGAAGTGGTGCAACTTCCATAAGAGCCCTTGGCATAAGACTGTTGACTGATTCTCAAAGAAGTCGTTGATGTCCAAAGTGAAAGCCTCTGAATCAGATGTAGGTTCAGACTCTGATCCAAAACTAGAAAGGGGAATATGGATCATTGACGTGAAACCCAGTGCCACTGTTTCTACCACCAAGCTCCAGCCTGGTGAACCAGACGAGCCAGAAGAAGGAGAATGCCTCTTCCATTCATAGATGTGGGTAAAAGGCACCCCACTTCACTTCATCATTGATAGTGGTAGCCATAATAACATCATCTCAGTAGAGGTCATCAAGTGGCTGGCCCTTCCGACAACGCCGCACCCACAACCCTACACCATTGGATGGCTCAGCCAAGGAAGCGATCTTCGTGTTAGCCAACAGTGTCGACTATTGTACGACATCAAACCCTTCAAAGATAAGGTATTGTGTGATGTTTCTCCTCTTGAAGTTTGTGATTTTCTTTTGGGCCAAGCTTATTTATGAAAACTTTATGTTGTATATGAGTCTAGGCCTTATAGTGTTATTATTACTTTGAACATGAAATTGTATAGGATACTCGAGGCAGTCCCACCTAGTGCTATTTCCTTGATCTATACTAAGCAATGTAGGAAGGTCATCTCTCATATGGGGAAGTTTTTCTTCTTCATGATTCACTCTTAGTATAAGTGAAAGATCACAGCCACATCCAGAGTCTCTATCACCGACCTCTCCACACAGCAGAAGCAAGTAGATAAGGTCAAGGAATAATACTCAAATATCTTCTCCTCACCTACCAGGGTACCTCTGCACTACTAGGTCAAGAACCCCATTGATAAGACCCCCGGTGCATCGATGCCCAATGGGCTAGTCTAGCATCTCTCTTTGTTAGAGAATGAGGAGATCAAGCGATAGATCCAAGAACTTCTCCATAAGGGGCACATCTATCCCAACTCATCACCTTGCAGGAGCCCAATCGTGCTGGTACAGAAGAAAGATGGACCCTGGAGACTCTGCATTGATTATTGGGCTTTGAATAAAATCATAGTCAGAAACCAATACTCAATTCCCTGAATCGACGACCTCCTTGATCAACTCACGGGGGCCAAATACTTCAGTAAGATTGATCTGAAGTCTGGCTACACCAGGTCTCGATAGAATAGACAAATGTACGAAAAGATGCCTTCAAGTCAAAGGAAGGCCTTTTTGAATGGTTGATCATGCCCTTTGGTTTGACAAATTCTCCAGCCACTTTCATGAGGATGATGGACGATATCTTGCAACCATTCACCAATACTTTTGTAGTGGTGTATCTGGATGACATTCTCATTTATAGAAATACTTGGGCTGAACACTTACAGCATAATCAGCAGGTTCTGCACACCCTGCGACAGCAAAATCTATATGCCAATTTGGAAAAATACTCCTTCAGCATGGACAGGGTACATTAATTGGGATACATAATTGATCATCATGGCCTACATGAGGATCCATCCAAGATCCAAGTCATCTGTGACTAGCCAGCCCCAACCACACTCATTCAACTTCGGAGCTTCTTGTGCCTTGCCAAATTCTACAGTAGGTTTATGTTGGGATTCTCCCATATTGCATGGGCCCTCAGCCAAATAACCAGGGGTGTTGGTAAGGTGAAATTTGTGTGGGGCCAGTCCCAACAACAAGCGTTTGACTTTTTGAAGCAGCTCTTGTGCTCAGTCCATGTACTTTCAATAAAAGACCTGCAACAAGCTTTTGAGATTGAGAAAAATGATTCAGACTATTTGTTGGGCATTTTTCTCACTCAGCACGGCCACCCCATGGCCTATCATAGTGACACACTATCAAATGTTGTCCGTAAATACCCTACTTACAACAAATAAATGTACTCCATTATGAAAGCTTACCGCCAGTGGAGACATTACATTCTTGGGAAGGAGACAGTCATTCACATTGATCATAAGCCACTACAGTTCATGCAAACACAATGAAAATTGCAGAATGATCACCATCAAAAGTGGTCCACATACTTGCAGCAATTCCACCTCAACATCAAGTATAAAAGAGGAAGCACCAATCGCGTCGTTGATTGCCTCAGCAGACCACCAGTCGTGGAACTCACCACGGTGCTAGACTCCTACAGCCATGAGACCTATGGATGGCCCCAACTCTATGATACAGACCCAGACTTCTCCACCACCTACCAAATGTTGGGTGAAAACGTAGTTGTCAATAATTTCCATCTTCAGGATGGTTTGTTGTGTCATCTAGGCCATATTTGTGTTCCATCAAGAGAGCTAGCGAAGCTAATCTAGGAAGCCCACTACATTCAGGTGGCAGGACACTTCAGCGTCGAAAAGACAGTGGAGATCCTACAGAAACATTTCTACTAGATGAAACTTTGATAGGAGGTCAGCAACTATATCAGGTCTTTCATTTCCTGCGCTATTGTCAAACCGACCACTAAGAAATAGGGCCTATACACCCCTCTTCCTACTCCTGACAAGCCATGCGAATCCATCTTAATGGAGTACATGTCAGGCCTCCCATCCACCAAGCGTGGAAATGACTGTGTTTTTGTGGTTGTTGATCGCTTTTCTAAGATGGCGATTCTGGTTTCCTACAATAAGAACATCACAGAAGAGGCCACTACCAAGATATTCTTTGAACGAGTCTGGGTACATTTTGGAATCCCACAAACCATTTTCTCAAATAGGAACAATTTGTTTCTCAGCACATTCTCGTCAATCCTCTGGTCACTGCTAGATACCAATCTCACCAAATCCACATCCTTCCACCTCCAGACAAATGGCCAAACTGAGGTCGTAAATCGAATGATTGTGCATATCCTTCACATGTATAATTCAAATAACCCTCGCACATGGGATAATATCCTTCCCTATTTCCAACATATCTACAATCAAGCCTTGCATAGCTCAGTCGGCCACAAATCCTTTAAGGTGGGGCTTGGATTCCAACCATTGGGTCCCATAGATGTTGCACTTCCCCTTGCGGTCACCTCGACCGAATCATCGCCTTCTCCAACTGAAGTTGAAAAATCCACTCGGTTCATTGAGAAAATCCAACACATCTGTCAATAGGTTTAGGATATCCTACAAAAGTCCAATGACAAGTACAAGCAGCGCCAAGATCAACATCGGGTGCCACATAAGTTTCAGGTGGGAGACAAAGATTGGTTGCACTTGCAGAAAGAACGCCTTACAGGACCCGGTCAGAATATTCACCCACTCTGTTATGGGTCATACACCATCAACAAGGAAATGGAGGATAATTATTTTGAGCTCAACATTCCTCCTTTCCTTGGCCTACACCTAGTGTCCAACGTGGATCTCCTTCACCCTTATTTCCCACCATTATTGGACATCTCAGATGTAGCATAACAGCTGACACCAATAGATCTCAACCCCAACTACATATAACATGAATCCAACGATCATATTTTGGACACACAGATAAAGGTCACTCGACAGCAAAGGATCCAGCTTTATCGAGTCGTCAAAGCAAGGCAACTCCTGCACCAAGGCAAGTGGCTCACCCGGGGCCAAATTCAGCAAAAATTTCCTCATCTGATGGTGGAACTCAACGCAATGGAGACAATTTATTCCTAAGGAGGGAGGATTGATCCAAGTGGATAATGGTGGCCACCCGCCTTTTCGAACTAGCTCAAAACTATTTTATTGCAATTTTGGCAATTTACTATTTTAGCAGTTTTAACATCCGAGGTCATTTTGAGGGCCTAAACGAAGTTTTTTTGGGATCGAGCTTCTCAATGATATTTGAAGGCATGATTGATCCCCTAAAATTAATCTCCTCGATGATATCTTTCCAACAGGCTATCAGACACCTAAAACAGAGATTGTATGCAAAAATTACGATCCCGGGAAGTGGATGTACTAACTTACCGAGATGGGGCCCACATGACTTTTGGCGCTTCATCTCCTAGGGTTAGGTTTTTGGATGTATAGGTTTTTGGGAATTCCTGTTTATTGTAAAAATGCCTTCATAGCCTCATTGTAATGATATTCTTGTGAATGAGCGCATTTTTCACATCTCTTCTCAAAGATAAGCTGCCACCATTCCAATAAGCTTGTTTCCACTGCATTTTACAGTTTCATCTTATTTCCTTATTGAATAGAAAACAAATTTTATTGTATCTCAGTTATTTTTTCTGAATCACCTCTTAATAATCTGTAGTCATTTCATTATGCTCATAAAATCTGGATCAAGGCTTCCATATTCATGAAGGGAATGGAGATAGTTCTAACATTCATCCTGACTTAACATTCAGTTAACATGAAATATACCCTATGCATGAAATCATAACATCATAATAATGTATGACATATTCATCTTACTTAATCATTCAACATGTGAGCAGAACCATAAGATACATATTCATATTAACCCATAAAAAACTATTACATGTGTGCAATAAATAGATAAAACCAACACATCATGACAGAAAACACACTAGAACGCAGGAATTTAATGTGGTTCACCCCAACTAGGCAACGTCCACAATAGTTGGCTTATTGTATTATTCATCCATATTTAGTTCTTACAACAAGTGCGCATTGAGCTCAAATAAGATACATCAGTTCTACCAAAAATTCCCTAGTCGTTTGTGCATACAGTGCACACTTAGCTCATTTCATCATGTGAAACTTAAACAACTCACTCGATCTCACTATCTCCATCGCTCTTTATTACTTTCCAGCCTCTTCAACTCTCGATGAACTCCCTTGTATATTATTTTCTACCCAAAACCCATACATATTTATACATTGGCACTAAGGGTTAGCTTGTTACAAAATAGACCAAAAGGTCTAACTAATTCTAAGTAATTTATTCCTTCTGCACATAGTGACTCCTAAAAATGTGCTAATTGTATTCCTTTCCTCTTCGTTCACTGCTCCTTATCCAACTTGTCACATGGTTTTATCCTATGCGATTATGAAAACTTGTCCCATAATCACCTACTCCAACAAACTCCCAACACTCATGTGTGGCTCATACCGAGCCACATTAGGCTTTCATACAAGTCTCCATGAACTTCTAAAATGTTTCCCTTGCATTTATGATTGTTTCCCTTTCTTGTGTTTCTTGTTTAGATATATCTTATTCAATAATGCTAACTTACGACATTCTTCCTAGGCAATAATTGAGTCGAAATGTGTGGAATTTCTTCTTAAATTTCTCCTTCAATATGGGTATATGGTTTTCATATATCTCAAGTATCATAAATGTTGCAATACCCAGGTTCTTACTACACACCAAGTTCTCTTCCTTTGTTATTCATGTTCATATTCTACTTCTTGGTCCTTTTCTAGTTCTTTGTGTCTCTTTCTGCATCGTTTACGACCTCGCTTCCTTCTTGTTCCGGGGAATTTTCCCAATCGTGGATATTCTACTTCTTCTCTCGAGAATTATTCCTACAAAAGTCTTATTTCCTAATTATCGTGCTACTCATTTTTGTCTATTATTGAATATCCTTCTTTCGATGATGTCATAACCCTTTGAACCACACCCGACATTATCTGCAACACACTTGGCTTTCTCTGCAACACACCCAACTTTCTTTGCACCATTGGCTCTTTGCTCTCTTGAATATTATTTCCTCATAACCCATATTTCAACTTTTATAACCTACTGATCCAGGTGGATATCGGAGGCCACCCACCTTTTCGAAATAGCTCAAAACAGTTTTCTAGCAATTTTGGTAATTTACTATTTTTAGTAGTTTTTAACCTCTGGGGCCATTTTGAGGGCCTAAATGAAGTTTTTTCGAGATGAGATTCTTAATTATAGCTGAAATCTCTCATTGAGCCCCCAAAATGAATCTCCTTGACTATACCTTTCCAACGAGCTATTGTACGCCCCAAATGGAGATCGTATGCCAAAGTTACGCCCCTGGGAAGTTGATACACCAAACTACCCAAAATAGGGTCCACAAAACTGTTGGCTTTTCCTATTTCGGGGTTAGGGTTTTGGATTTTCTTTATGATAAAAATGCCTTTGGATCCTCATTGTAATATCATTTTCTTGTAAATGCGAGTAGCGGCCACATCTCTTCTCAGAGATAAGTTGTCACCATTCTAGCGAGTCTTTCACTCTGTATTTTTACAGTCTTTGTACATTTTCGCTCATGAATAGAAAATTGTGTATTACTGTATATTTGTGTTTATGGTTTCATCTCTGATACATTTTTGTTATATTATTGGATATTTGATATATCTCTATACATTGATTTATTATATATCCGCTCTCATTTTGTGCCAAAAATAATCTGGATCACCTATCGTGAGTTGTTATCTTCCTTTGTGTCTCCATCATTTCCAGTCTCATCTAATTGTACTCTCATGCAATGATTTCCATATCGTGCGTTCAATTTTCCAATCTATCCACATATTCATTGTTTCTTTCCATTTATGACTATGCATCTCCACTACTTCTCCATTATGATCACTCTTTAATGTTTGTCCCATCATGTGTTATTTTTAATGCATTTCCCACCCTGTGTGCAGATCTCTATCACAGTTCAATCCTCCTTCCTACACACAACTCCTTCTTCTTTCTACAGATTTGCGACACTTTCTAGATTTATCTCCTTACTCATTTAACCTTATGCATCACTTCAACCTTTGAATTCTTGTATTGCTTTTATTATTCTTTCTATGATACACTATAATACAAGTACTATGGTACATATATTATGTGCTTAGACTAGTGCACGAAAGTATAGTTGTCCCTATATAGTTTCAATCGACTATCGTTAACCAATCCTTTCACAACTTCTCCATTTAGTTTCTCCAACTAAACAGAACTTGCATCTGTCACAAACTTGATCACATATGGACCTAGCCAATGCATCTAAAACTTTCTAGGGTGTTGCAAAAACTTTTTTTCGTAAAGAAAAACGAAGTCTCATATCTGGATCTTATTTTGTTTATTGTGCCTATCATTCCATGCATTCTCACGTGCTTTCTGAAATTGTTGATGGAAACCTGTGACAAATCGGTCCTCTTCCAACTCTACTAGATCTGACAGTCTCTTCTCCACTATGCTAGAATCTGTAAGCTCTGTCAATGCATCAATGCACATCCTCGGTACTATGAATTACATAGAAATGACAACTTCTTTGCCATACACTAGTCTAAATGGGTTTTATCTTTCCAAATTCTTAATTATAGTCCTATATGCCCATAACATTGTTGGAATCCTCAAGTCCCAATCATCTTGACTTACATTAAACACCTTTCTCAGTGAATGTTCTTGTATCTTTTGGAATGCTTCCACTATTCCATTTTCCTGAGGATGATACGGTGTGCTCTTCTGATGATGAATCTATAAATACTCTATCAAAGATATAATCATCCTATTTAGAAAATGATTTCCCTGATCTCTCATAATAATTCTCAGGCTTCAAAATATTGTCACCACATTTTCAAACAAAAACTATGCATTTATATTCACATTGTAATCTCTGACTTGTTCATCTTCGACCCATCTATTCAAGTAATTGTCATAGTAATGATGTATCTAGATTCTGACCTCTTTGTTGGAGGATTAATTGGTCAAAAAAAAAGCAACGACCCATTTATCAAAAGCTTGTAATGTCACTTGTGGTACTAATGGTGACTCATCTCTCTTGGAAGTCTTCCCAATTATTTGAAAAACATCACAAGTCTTACAAAATTACTTAGCATCCTTATGAAAGGTATGCCACCACAATCCTACATCCAAAATATTCTGAGATGTTTCGTTTCCTATGTAATGTCCTCTTGCAACCCCTTTCATTTGTCTTTGAAAATATAATATGTCTTTCATTTTCTAATACACATCGTCATAGAATACCATTTGCACCTAACTTGCACAAATTTCCTACTATAAGTTGATAGTTTGTTGCCTTCACTATTATTTGTTTCTTCTACGCAACTATAAACTCAGGTGGGGTTACTCCTCTACTAAATAAATGAACTATGCATGAAAAATAGTCATTAACCATTTGTACTGTAAATAAGTGTGCATATGGTAAGTTGTCATCCAAATTTTTTGCATCCTCTCCTGATAGTATGTGCGATAAGTGATCAGGTCCTGAATTAAATTTCCTTGGTTTTATAATTACCTCAAAGTCATACTCCTAAACAATAATATCCATTTTCATATTCTCCCCCCCAACACTGGTTTATTGACCAAATATCTTTGCGCATAATGGTTTGTGTACATCTTAAAGTGTGAATGCAACAAGTAATGTATAAACTTTTGCAATGAATACACCATTGCTAATCCTTTGCATTCTATCGTAGTATAGTTTTTTTTCTGTATTTGACAACTTCCTGCTTGCAAATGCAATGGAATGATCTATATACCCTTCTTCAGGTTGAGCTAACACTGCACCTAAAGCTACAGATGACACATCCACTTGAACATGAAACTCTTTCTTCCAATTTGGGAATATCAAAATTGACACGGTAACCAATTTGTGCTTCAAAGATCTAAACCTTCCTGACATTCCTCATTCCATTGAAACTAATTATCCTTTAAAAACATTTCCATCGAGGTTGTAAGCTGTGCATATCCTCTAATGAACTTCCTGTAGTACCCTGTATGCCCCAACATTTCTCATAATTGTTGCACTAAAGTAGGCGATGGTAAGTCAACAAACATAGCAATCTTCACAGGGTCTACCAACAGTCCTTGTTTACACACTACATGGTGCAGGAAGATACCAAATGGCGCATAGAAAATGCACTTATTCAGATTCAATTATATCTTAAACTACTTACACCTATCCAATATCAAGTGCAAAACATCAAAATGCTCTTTCAAAAAGATAAACACCATCCAGTCATCTAAGTGTACTTATAAGAACTTATGGATTAATTCTTTAAATGTTGCTACAACCACTCTAGAGAATACTATTAGTGCATTCTTCAATACAAAAGGCATCATTGTGTACTAGTAACATCCCCATTATATCATAAATGTAGTCATACTTCTATCTTCCCGCGCAATCTTGATCTGATGATACCCTGAAAAATCTATTAGTGAATGAATAAGCTTCCTACCCTCTTACATTATCCAACACTTCCTCTATAAATGGAGTAGGAAATGGATCATGTAAACAAGAATCATTTTATTTAATCAGATATACACAAATTATAATCCCTCTTGTATTCTTATCATGAACCACCATTGGACTAATCCACTCTGATTTTGCGATAGGTTCAATAGTTCCATCTTCCAACATCTTTTTTATCTCTACTTTTACATTCTACTTACACATCAAGTTTAGTCTATATGGACTCTGCCTCACTGTCTTAGAATTTGGCTTCAAGGGGATCTTCATCTCTCCTAAATCCCCTGCAATCCCTTTCATCTTTGAA
Source organism: Picea engelmannii (assembly GCA_009831015.1). Classification (NCBI taxonomy): domain Eukaryota; kingdom Viridiplantae; phylum Streptophyta; class Pinopsida; order Pinales; family Pinaceae; genus Picea; species Picea engelmannii. Next base: position 29,595 of record ML820984.1, on the reverse strand, counting down.
AAATTAGTTGAAATAGGTCTTGATACATGTGTAGTAAGTCAACTATATTTTCAACATTTTTGTCATTCCAATAGTCTCCTATGTTCATGAACTTGGGCCTATCCTCTGTATCGATATTTACTTCATGCATTCTCAATGGTTTGAAATATATGGATGATTCAATTTGTGGTCCTTCGATTGCACACTCTCCTTCGGTTTCTAGTATTTTCACATTTCTTGGATCTTCCTCCTCCTCTTGGTCTTCTTTAACAACATTATAATAGCGCAAAACTTATCCAATTTTTGCAGATGATCTATGTGTGCTACATATAGGTACTAGTTCTATCAAGTCTTCTGGTGAAAAAATCTTATTCTTGATGACCTACAATGTTGATTCAATCAAAGGAGAATCATCTTAAAGTTACCTTAAAATTTTGAGTCGGTTCTTCCCAATTTATTGTTTCCTTGCGCATTTCTAGTTCCAAGTACCAATTCTTCAGGATTTTGTCCAAGTTGTGTATGAATAAGTGTTCCCATTCTTTCCTATTTACTTTACTCTATGTCTCAATGCACTATGTGTCATGCTCCATCAAAAAACTCAATATTGTATACATGTGCATAGTATCTTCATTCTTTGTCCTGAACCTAACCTATAATAGCATTCTACATTGCTGACAATTTCTTATTCCATCCTTATGTGCATCCCACCATATTGTTGGGGTCTCTTTCAGAGTGACGTCTAAAGATAATAATATTTGTTGATATGTTATTTAAAATTCAAATTCTCTTATAAAATAATCTACATTGGTTAGTTTGTCATACCTTGGAGGATCACATACCTCAGTTCCAATCCATAGCAACATGCAGGTAATTCGAGCAAATTTCCCTGTAGACACTTCATGCAATCTCTGGTGCCAATTCTCCAAAGCTTATTTTGAATATGAAGTGCATGAACTAATACATCTCCAACTAAGTACACCATCGGTTTTAGGATTCACATAATTATCCATCTGTGCAATCATGTTATACAAGTTATCAAGCTCTTTTCCTTTTACCGGTTCTACATATCTTCTTCCTTCAATAGGATCCAATAGCGTGGTAACCTTCAAGTATTCTACTTCAAATATCGTCTGTCTCTTCTTCAGGTCAATTATATTCTAGTTTTCAAAGGCCCAATCAAGTCCAAGTAGTGTTGGGTAAGGGGTGCTCCATCGACTATCTCGATCGCATCTAAATCGGTCAAGTTGTGCTCTCCTTCAATACTAACACTTACCCCTGTCAAACTTCCAATTAGAAAAATAGTATGTTAGTTTAGTAATCTCAATTGAATGGGTGACTAGATCAACTTTGGCTTACCCATCATTTCCCAGTTTTTCTTTAGGATGACATTCACATGAACCTAGATACAGAATAATATTGTCCATGTCATAGTTTCCTATTTGTGCATTGAGTCGAAACTCCCTATTATTTCTCTTCTTGAGGTGCACCTTGTTAAATGATCGATGTGCGATAAGTATCTCTTTCTCTTGGAAAAAATGGCCAATCATTATGTGCATCATACTCAAAGAAGAGTTATCCTTCATTATATATAAACAACATTTTATAAAAATATTCAAAGTGTTTACCTTGTCAACTTGTCCTTCTAAATGATTGTAGACTGGAGGCATATCATGCACTAGAGGCCTCTCATATAAAGGTGGAACGGTTGAATTCAATGCTATCCATTCTACTCCTATCACTTGATTTCTTTATTTTGTATATGTCTCTTTCTTATTTATAGGTTCAAACAACGATTGAGGCTTTTTTTCTTTTCTAACCCACTAGTGGATCATTTTTCCTTGATTTGTCGCATCATCTTTGGTTTTAGTTCCTCCACGCGTAACTGCTACTATATTTGGTTGTTCATCACACTCTTCTATTGTTATCATATGAACACTAGTGTTTCTCTTTTCTTTCCACTTCGTGATCTATTTTGGGTAATTCTCGGTTGCATGATCTGGCTATCTAGAATATGTACATGTCATGCAGTAATTCGGATAGTCTCAAATGTCTAGGATGTTTACAGTTATAACATATAATTGGTCCTATTCCTATCTTGAATCCTCCTCTTTCATGGCCTCTGAACCCTCCTCTTCCTTATTGATTATAACCTCTTGGATTAGTATACTTTGGAGCTCCTCCTTTGGATTTTTCTCCCTGGACTCTATATGCATATACAGTGCACTCTCTCATCAAATAAAATGTGTGATGATCCTTCTCTTCATGTCCGACAAACTTGCAAAAGTTATAAAATAGGTTTCTCGCACTACTCTTGTACTTCTGCATTAACAGGAATGAAGAACGGTGATGACCCATCATTTTTCAAATCTCACACCATACCCCTAGTGGATTCAGAGCTCTTGTATTCAAATACTACTGAAAATTTGGACAATTTTTCTTATGATGCCCTTATGTTCTACATGTGATGCACCAGACACCCTCGTTCTTTTATTTTCCTTTCGCAAGTTCCTGCAACTAAATAGTTAGTGTTGTTAATTGGGACTAAACTTGATCCATCCCCGTGTCATTTTCTCCTACCAGTGATGCTTCTAATTTCATATCAATTTCTAAGGCTTCTGACTGCGACACAATATTATGTTGCATCAAAGGGCAACGTATATGCAGCAACAATCCTGCAATAAACCACTCTCTATGTTGTTCATTTGGAATTTTGAATGTCAATCGATCCTTCATTATCTTAAATATTTGATCATAGTCCCATATTGATTCATTCATTATCTACTTGATCTCCTTAAGCTCTGTAATGCACTGTGACTCAGACTTAGGTTTCTGTAACTCTTTCAATATAGATTGTGTCACATCTACCAATGTTCTAGTATGTCTCGCAAGTGTCGTAGTCTGATATTTCATGTACCATAGTAATGCGTGATCTCTAAATGTCATTTCCAACTGCGAAAAACTTTTCATCATCATATTGGATGTTCTTTACATTCCATATTGTCTCACAAATGAGCAAATGTTGTTTTGGATCCTATGTCCCCGCTCCATGAAACACATGCATCCTTAAATTAGGATATACCCACACCATCGTGTTCTACATGGTATTCTTTCCTGATAACACTAGTTGATTATGACTCAACATAATACTTCCACTACTCTGACTACGTCTACTATCCCTACTTCCTTCACTAACTATAATTGAAAAAGCTTCTGATCTTACCTCGGTTCTTGGTGACTCACATGAGGTTGTGGGTTCGACACAGAGTCTAATCTAAGTGGGATATTCTTCTATCGGACTAAGATGATAGATATTTTCTTCTGTGTGAAAAAATCCTTCGATCTATATTATTACACTAGTATCTCTTTCCTCACTCTTATTATGTGTGTTCCCCTCTCTCTCAACAACAATACTCTTATTATTCATTCTAAATCCCTTACTAGTGTGCAATAATCCAATCTCTCTGTTCGTCACACACTCTTCTTCTCTCAACATCCTCAACTCATCTATTCTTCATTCCTTCTCTCCATCCCTCTTTACACTTAGAACATCCCCAGGTTAGCACCCATTCCCCTTATGTGCACAAAGACACTTAGCTACTAGGGAAATCAGATTCCATATTCATAACTCCTTTATCACACAATAACCTATTAATCCAAGTAGATAATGACTCCAAGTATATTCCACGTGGTCCCTTAAAATATTCCCTTTTAGTAGCACCATATGACTGAGTACAATCTATACCAAATTCAGTAATGTAACCTCCCAACACATTATCAATCCAGTAATCAATTGCGAGTGCTACCTGATTGCTTATAGTATTAAATTGCCTAATGAACTCGGGAGTCCAATTTCTTGGAACATAAGTACGAAATATTTCGATATGTTCAACTAATCTCTGGATCCACTCCACTCAAATATTTGAAAAATCAGCAAAGAAAATTTTATGCAAATCTGTAAACATGTACCTTTGTATCCATTTCTATGTGTTGATCCATGGATTCTTATTCTGATCTACAACAAAATCGATATCCTTCGTGTCCAACTATTTTCCAATATCCTCCTTAGTAGGTCTCCACATCCCCCTTAGTGGCAGATCCTAGTCTCGACAATGGAACCATTTGTTGGCACGCAGTGAGCAAACCCAGGGTTCAACATTCACCAACAAAACCCTAAATATGTTGACCCTTTCGACATCACCCACAAGTAGGTGAAGTCTCACCCAAGGTACCTATGGGGACTGCAGAAACTAGGATTCCACAATCATGAAGGGAATGGAGACCATTCTAACATTCATCCTTACTTAACATTCAGTCAACATGCAATATACCATGTGTGCAAAATCATAACAGCATAATAATGCATGACATATTCATCTTACCTAATCATTCAACATGTGCACGGAACCATCAGATACATATTCATATTAACCCATAAGTAAATATTGCATGTGCACAATAAACAGAGAAAACTAATGCATCATGATAGAAAACACATCAGAACACATGAATCTAACATGGTTCACCCCAACTAGGCTACATCCACAATGTTTGGCTTCTTTTGTTATTGATTCATATTCAATCCTTACAACAGGTGTTCACTACGCTCAAATAAGATACATCATTTCTACCCAAAAATCCCTAGTCATTTGCGCATATAGTGCACACTTAGCTCATTTCATCATCTAAAACTTCAACAAATCACT
>ML820983.1:104313-144744 GCA_009831015.1 Picea engelmannii | reverse complement strand
TCTTGTACTTGAACATTTAAGTGGGGTAAAAGGAGGTTGCCCCCTCGAAGAGGCTTATTATCTGAAATTATCTCTTTTTCAAGGCGTTGAGTACTTTTTCTGAGGTTTTTCTATGCTATATTGGTATTTGGTTCTTAACATGGCATAACTGGAACTGGCACACATTAGAAAAACTTGATCTGGTGCATGTCCCTCCTATCACCCCTTGTGCAGTTGCTTGAGCGCCAGTAAAACTAAAATAGGCACTCACAACTTTCTTTGTTTGTGCGTGTGATATTAACCCAAAACCTGAGGTGCCAACAAATTGTTAATATATTTTTTATCTGATCAATCATTGAGTCAATCTCATGCTACAACAATTTGATTGCATTATTACTTTGCTTGAGTCTTCGAGATTCCACCTACAACTATCTCCTTTCGATGTTCAGGCCACAAACCATTATACTCAACACAATCATACTTTCCTTTAGCCTGTGTGTTTAATTAAGATTCTACAATGTTTAATTTTGTCTTATATACCAACAATTTATTCGTACTAGTGTTCATTTCTTGTGGATCATTGTTGCCTCATGAAATTGATGGTTATGCATGCACTGTGCCTATGATGCAATTCCTCATTAATTAAAACATTGGTACATTTTCCATTAGATACAGTCAATTGATTGCCTCAACCTTACACTCTGCCAATTTCTCCTATAGCCATGCATTTGGGCATAAATTGCATATTTTCCTAACCACTGAACAATAGCATTCTCAAACCGCATATCCCAACTCATTCTTCATTAGAATAAATCACTGAATTTTACCACAATGACCTCAAATCCAATTGAGTTTGCACATTGAAGAGACAAATTTATAGATCTAACATTTATCTACAACAAACACATTTCACTAAAACGTAGACACACAAGGAAACTTCATGATATCCATTGAACTCATTAACTATATCCATCCATATAGATATCAATACGATTTATATAACCTGCCTTGGATTTTTATTGAAAGGGATGTGATGCTCTCTTTGTTGGGTATGAATTGTACTATAAAAAAAGGATATAAATTAAGCCTGAGAGCAATCATTTGTTTGGGAAATAAGGCATTGTTTAGAATAATTACACCTCTGGTAGCAAGAGGATAGAGTATTTTATTCTACAAAGGATCTATGTTGATGAAACAAATAGGTCATAGGCCTACCATTTATGGATCATATAATTACCTAGCAAACGCTAACCTAACCACTAGTGTTCCCTACATTAATCATTGATCCATATTACATTTATTAAATGATAACTACCTTATGGGCCTGATTTAATAATAACTAACATAGTGGACCTAGGAAACGTTACATTAAATGCCCACTGACCTATCCTATCATTAACTCTAATGGTTCCTTAAGCCCCTATTACATCACTAGGGGGGATCCCACCACCAGTCAACTAGAATTTCTACTTTTTGCATTCTTTCCCAAAGTTTTTATTCAAGGAATTGTGTCATAGGATTTAGAAAAAATGGAAAAGAAAATATAAATGTTATTACATTCCCCTCACTTTCTTAGAAACCATTCTAAGAGTTACTAGTTGATCAACCATTGGATGCTTAGTGTTGGAACTTAGGTTTCCATTGCGTCCTTACCCCTTCGATTCACCTATAACATCTTCTTAAAATCTTGATTCTTTGTTTTGTTCTTGCTAAGTTATTCTCCACGTTTTGATTTTTTTTCTCTTTAATTTATTCTTTGCACCATCTTTTTGTTTTCTTGAGGGGTAATTACATGTCATTGATTTGGCTTGAAATACGTGTCATCAAAGTTACCACTAATAGAGCATGTAGCAGGTCGACCAAGTCCTTTGTTTGCACAGGAAACAACCAAAAGAAGAACGAAACATTCAAAAGCAGTCAATTTTGGGCTCAGATGGTGGGAACAGACAGGTTAAACTTGCAATGATGGCGATCCAACAGGCCACTCAGATCGACGGTTTTCATGCATTTGGGGTTTCTGAGTCACGAGGAGTTTAAGCAACAAAGCCCAAAGAAGCTTCACCTTGAAAATTCGGCGTTCGAGCATCCAAGCTCATCGATCAAGCAAAGAGATGAAGTGTCAAAGTGTCAAAGTCCCGAAGTAACGTCAGGCTTCCACGTCACTTTGGGCCCATACTAATTCGGGATATTTCCATGATTTACATTCAGAAACTCTTGAACCCCAAAGAGTCGAAGTTCTGGAGCCCTGAAGAGTCAAAGTTCCAGAGCGCCGAAGTGTCAAAGTTCCAGAGCCCCGAAGTGCTAGAGTGGGCCCTCACTTCCATGTCACTTCACAAGTTCATTCATCCAGGAGATTTAGATGCAGAGAAAACCTAGTTCTCCGGAGCTCCGGAGTGTCGAAGTGTCGAAGACATGTGGCATTCATTTGTTAAGACGCGTGGCACTCATTGTATGTAGAAATTTCAATACAAATTAAGTATTTCCTGCAATTCTTGTGATCTAACAATTATATTCCACTGTTAAATACAGAATCACTTCTATTATTCTTGCGGAAAATTAAACCACGATCACAACCACAATCACAAAGTGAAATATCAAGAACACATAACACAGAAGTTTTACAGGGAAAGAGTAAAGCTAAAAACCCCACTATCATATATTATGTATATCATGAATCATGAAACAATCTCATACAAATCTCTAATCCAAGAGTTCTCAGTACAATACAATCATCTCACACTGTCATACACAAATCAACAAATACATGTGCCAATTCCTGTGTCCAGACAGCTTGCCTCCTCTACACAAATTCTTGCAATTAGAATTCTCACAACTGAATTACAATTTCCTAGTTTGAACATGCTCATAAGCATATCCACTGCATGTGTGATCAAATCACAATTGATAGCCAAACTATCCCTTTCACCTGTTATCTCAACTGGGTCTCCACTGGATCTGACATGCATGTAGTTAACCATGGCGAATCTTCAGTTTCATGTGAGTTCACTGATTTACTGAAATTTCACTAGTGCATGTTTAGTTACAACTAGTACAACTAATCTTAACTCACTTAACTACACTTATAATTATGTTACAAGTCCAACTCACTCAGCTATGAATGAAATAATAGATTAATATTTATTGTCTAATTTATTTAAGGGAAAAGTAAATTAGACACATGTTTCTTGTTGACTTTTCAACACTCCCTCTCAACAAGAAGGGATTATCCTTTACCCCAATCCTGTCTCTATGATATTCAAATTTGCTCCTGGTGAGTGCCTTCATCAGAATGTCTGCATCCTAATCTTCCATAGGAATGTATTGAAGCAACATGATCTTCCACTGCACACAATATTTGAGATGATGATACTAGATATCTATATCCTTAGATCTGTCATGAAACACAGGATTAATCGAGATTTTAATGCAACTCTGATTATCAAAATAAATCACTGTCGGATCTAAGAACCAAACAAACCAACCAAGATCTTCCTCATCCAAATAGCCCCACATGCAGCTTAACTCATTGCCATGTATTCTGCTTCCACTGAACTAATTTCCACGGATCTCTATTTTCTGTTGTACCAAGAAACAACTATAGATCTGATACTAAAGATCCCCCCTGATGTGATCTTTCTGTCTGTTGGGCTTCCTACCCAATCTGCATCTGTGAATCCATTCATATTCACCTCATCCATCTGTCGGTACCATAATCCATACTCAGATGTGCCCTTCAGATATTTCAGGACATGCTTACCCACCTTCCAAAATATTTTGGTAGGCTTAACCATCGCTTGACTTAGTGTTGACGGGCGAAATTGTCCGTCCGTCAATTGAGAGAGTGGAACCGGTCCGGGGTTGTCTAAATAACCCAAGCCATTTGGAATGAACCACCATGACGGGTTTAACGGCTCCGTTGGCCGCCCTAAGGTCTCCTAAGAAAACCAAAGAGAAAAACTAATCTAAACTAATCTAACTAAAACAAATAACAACTAAAACTAAATAAAACTATTCTAACTATTACGTACAATCTACTAATTACTATTATAATAACTCAAATCAACTATTTAATTACCAGCTGCAATATTACTTATTCACAAATGTACACTATAAACAGCCTACAGATTTAATAAAATCTGTAAAAATCAATGCTTTCTGTCCTAAGACAGCAAGATATGTTTTTTGATTTTTTATATTTTATGAAAAAGGAATAAAACTACTGAAATTAAATGATCTAATATACTAACTTTAACTTAAACTAATATATGAACTAAACTACTAATAAAAAAAGCAAGCAAAAGACTAGTTAACCTGGAAGCGCTCCAAGTCTGCCCTGTGTGTGATAACTTCTAAGCTGGTCGGAGGAGGGAAACTCGCACCGGTTAATCCCAAAGATTTTTGTAAACGATCGGTTGTGCTGCTCTTTGAAGTGTTTTACAGGACAAACAAGACATAAAAGAAAATCATAACAATCTTAAGATTATAGATTCCTGCAATAAGGGAAACCTGTTATGCAAAAACTTATATATAACAATTCAATTCATGAAGAAGATAAACCTGTCATTCACAAACTGAATTAAAAATTGTTATGTCTTTTATCTATTTGGAAGAGACAAAATATGGATTACAGTGATTAAAATTATATCATTTGCACATGATTTAGATATCTAAAGTAGTCATAAACCATAAACAAATTGATATACACAACATGAAACAAAATGTTGATATATTGAGAAGCTAAAGCTGTGACAAAACACCAAATTCTACTTCAGTCTGTATTATAACTCCATATCCTTGTTCTCCCATGGATCAAGATGATGATTATTACAAAAATCATAAGTATATATAGGTCTCTTCACAAGGTAAAACTCCCTTGTGGATGATATCAAATTGTTTTACATAATCTGGGAGATATCCCAGAATCACCTAAACTAAGAAAATAAAATGCAAGTGAAATCTTTGAAACATCCCCTAACTGCTCAACAACTCAATTGCAATTTCGAATTTACCTGCAATAGAACACAAATATCAAATTAGAAATATATTTCAGTAACAAAACACTAAAAAATTGATCCTACAGACTTAGCTACAGAATCATCTGATTTTGTAGCTAGTCTAAAATAGCATACAGGACCAGATAGAAATTAAATAAAATATTTTCAAAAGAATCAAATCCATTTAATTTTCTTTTAATAAATATCCAAAACGAATCACTATGATTCCAACGAGTTTATCATCCAAACTAACAAAATCAAAAAGGATGCAATCGAGACAGGGTAAGGATGCTCTATTGTTTTAGTTGCCATAAAATAAAGTCAAACCATAACAGGATTGTTTCATAACAAACGAAATCACTAGTGAATTGTCTCATATAAGATACGATGTAATCAGAATCGATATAGTTATAATCGAACACAATCCAAACCGATTCGTTACGGCTGTAACAATGTGCATTAGATTCATATTGTTTTAACCGAATGCTAATAATGAAAGGCTGTTACGATTACAGTCAACATGAAACATGCATAACAGCATCAACAAACTTTGCCAAAGATTTTGATCATAGAGCGTTACACAGTCAGCAAACAGGATCACAATAACGATCACAGCCATCACAAATTGACAAAGGTGATAATCATAAACTGGGTAATCAATCGAATCGTATCGTGACTGAGTCATATATAAAAACAAATCATAATCCTGGGCATGATCATTTTCGTTCAACAAATCAAATTTACACAATATATTCATTGCAATATGAAACGAGTTGATAACACGGTCAAACAATGTGAATTGGGTATAACAGTTATGATTCATATCTATTCGTAATTTGGTTATGTCTTAACAGAATGATATTCGAATTGATCATAAGACATGAAATATAAAATCACAACAACTAACCATTATTTCCAACCACATCGTATCGACTATAAACAATTTCGAATCGAAATATTGACTGTGTTTGAAATTTAAATACCAGAAATGGCATGTGTTTAGAAACAACTTTGATAATCAATAGAGCATCCAATTGAAGCTAAATTAAAACAATCAAATCTATCCGATGATCCATCGAATTTAAGACAAATCCAATCAAAACTTAAACGATATAAAAATTGTTCAATTTACAAAATTATATACAATAATGCATGCTTGTGTGCTTTGCAAATCCACGGTGTAAACAGAGCTGTGAGTTAATCAAATAAACAGGTGATAATCATACCAGTGAGGTGGCTCAAGCTATGCCAATTTTGAATTGACGACCGTTGTAGCCGACTCCACGTTCTTAAACAAAATCGAACCTGTTGTTCGCTGTTTTTTATCAATGGATGGCATCTTTGCCTTCTGGCTGGTGAGTTTTGCAACTTGATCTTCCAGAGCATGAATTCTGGACTGCAGCATTGGCACGTCGAGGTAATACCTTTCCAACCATGAGCCACACTGATCACATGGTGGAGCAGCTTGTTCGGCTAGAGCAGGAGGGGGTTTTGACGAGTCACCAGGGGTTTCACAAGGAATTTCGATGCCTGGAAAATTAGGGTCACTTTGCAAACAAGGTGGTAGGTTCTTCACAAAATCGTATGAGGTTTTATCACATAGACCTTCTGAATAGGGATACTCACTCGCCAGGTAACGTTCAATCTCTGAGTCGGAGTCTTCACTCACCATAATAGGGTCAGGGTTGGCAGGTGCTTTTGGTTTGTTTCTTGCCATGTGAGAGATTAACCGGGCGTTCTTCTTGCCTTTAGAATTCACTGTAGGTTTGGCCTTAGGAATTTTAGCCATGGGTTTAACATTTTCCACATTTGGGGTCACAGAATTGGGTAGGTCCATAGGTGAGTCGGGTAGGGGTTTTGGTAACAGAGCACTGTAAGGCACAGGGGGTACTGACTTGCTCTCGCTCACCACAGGTTTTTCAACCTGTGGTGGCCCTGAGTTATCAAAATTATTGCGAAAAAGAAAGTTATTCCAACAGTCTCGGCGTAACCCCAAATGACAAACCACAATCATTTTAATTAACCCAAAATGAAACAGACTGTTGTCGGCCTGATTTCGTTTATATCTTTTAGACATTTTAAACAAACTCCTATGCAAGTAGTAAGGCATATTAAGCTCATACCCCATGAAAACCATCAGTAGCCGAAGGTGATACAAGAAAATGAAACCATACCTGCCCTCGCAGGTGATGAATTGTTTTGTAATCATCATCAAATCGTGCCAGCGTTGCTTGAGCATATTCGCGGGCGGAAAACCTTTGTCACACGAGCTCACCCTTCGTGACTGGAAGAGCAAGGTCCACGGGACATCTTCCACTTTGCAATTTTTTGACCATTTTTGCCCAGTGATAGGCAGACCGGTGGCCAAACTGAGAAATTGCTCATCAATTTCTAACTGCACATCCCCAACCTTGGCTCGGCAGCCATCAAAGGTTAAAGCAAATTGCCAAGCCACGCTAGGGTTATAGCCATCAAACTTCTGTATAAACGGGAGCCATCCGAATTCCTCAAGGTCACTGTAAGCACCATCGAACATTAACAATGCATGTCTACCATTGGGTTCATCCCTTATGACCAGAGCCATAGTGTAGGTGCATGGTAGGGTTTGGATCGAACACAACAACACACAGGAGTAAAAATCGATAGGGCTAACAGCTGCAAGCGTTCAAAGGGGAGGCAAATCAATATGCACGTGCGAAGGTGGTAGGTTAGTTCACCACCATGAAAAACATTAATGGCACAGTACAACACTATTTAATCAATTATGACATCACTCAAACCACATTAATCGGCTAACACAAGGATTTAAACGGTGGATAGTGATATGTCAATACATCAACCTATGGTTTGAAATCATGAACGTTCAATGTTAAATCAAACCCAAAGTTTGAATACGTGCCAGTAATAATTCAAATCAACATTAAACCAAAAACCCCAACGTCAAACCAACGCGCCATTGCAAACTTGAAACTATTTCCATTCAATATGAAATCGAAACTCATATATTACCCATGCGCTTATTTCATAATGTGTAATCAAGGTTTATAAAACATTGCAACCAATGGTTTTATAAAATCGACAAGCTAATAGCTTTAAGGATCACATTATATAAAACAAAATCAACCATGGCCCTTATGAAACCAATATAATTCATAAATTAACATGCTCAATGCCTGATCAATCAAATAAAAATCAAATTGCGCAATCAAAGTAAGAGTAGGTAAATGGTCCTAGTTTGAAAAATCATTCTAGCCACTTAATAATAAACCAAAGGTAAGTACCAATCAGAATATCAATGAGAAGATCATGGCAATTCAAATAACGATAGAGGAGTTTTCACGCTTTCAGTCGTGAAAACCAATTTGCAAATGTCGCTTGAAATGAAAACATCGTCTCTTTGCAAAATGCGACAGAAATTTGAAGTTCAAGAGACATAGGTGTAGGCAGCTTTTTAAGGCAATTAAAAAAAATTGAATTGGCTGCCAACACTTAGCTGGTTAACCGCATAGAAAATGTCCAGTCTCGTGTTCAATAAATACATTAGCGAACCCACTAACTATCGATAGACAATAGCATCCACTACTTCTCCCAAAGTAGCATCCTCTTTCCTCCAGCTTCCTGGAAAAGGAGTATCCATGGGTTTGCAGCCCTCCATGTGAAAATTACCCAGTATCTCCCTTGCATACTTTCCTTGAGACACAAAAAGTTCACCATCTCGCTGCCATATGTCCAATCCAAGGAAATAATGAAGAAGGACCAAATCCTTCATTTCAAACTCCTTTGCAAGGTCATCCTTGCATGAATGTATCAGATGCTCATCACCAGTCAGTATTAAATCATCAACATAAAGCACAATGATTAAAAGCTTACCCTCCACCACAATTTGGTATAGATTTTCATCTGCTTCACTTTTGGTGAAGCCCAGTTAGGTGAAATAACTGTCTATCCGAGTGTACCAAGCACAGGGTGCTTTCTTCAGCCCATACAATGCTCTCTTGAGTCTGCACACATGTGACTCCCTATCAAAGGTCTCAAAACCTTCTGGATATTCAATGTACACTTCTTCCTCAATGATCCCTTTGAGGAACGTAGTTTTTACATCCATCTGATGAATGTGCCAGCCCATCTGCGCTGAGAGTGCAAGGATGGATCTTATGGAAGAGTACCTTGCAACAGGTGCAAAGGTATCATCATAATTTATCCCCTCGATCTATGAGAAGCCCCGAGCCACAAACCTAGCCTTGTATTTCTCAACACTCCCATCAACAACTTTCTTTACCTTGTAGATCCATCTCGAACCTACCACTGATTTATCAATCAGTCTTGGGACAATTCCCCATGCACTGTTTTTGAAAATGGAGTCATACTCCTCTACCATAGCATCAACCCAAGTGGGGTCCTGCACTACTTCCTGAAAGGAAGATGGTTCATTCACAATACATTTTCTCATGAGAGCCATGTATCCAACAAATTGATCAAGAGACTGTCTCTGTCTGCGCTATGAAGTAGGGGCTCCTACATTCTGTGCAGCATCTAGTCTCAATCTGTCAGCTTCCGTGGTGTGCTTTCTGCCATTTCTAATGGATGGCTTTGCTTGAGTGGTTTCCTCCACTCCATGAACCTCTTCATGTGGCTGATCCACATCTTGAGACACATCTTTGGGAACCAGGAGTTCCACTTCTGCATGAAAGTCTAGCTCCCTCTCAAGAAACAACCGCATGGCTTTCTCCTCATCGAATTTTATATCCTGTCACATTACAGTCATCTTACTGTTGGGAAAATACACACGATCATTATGGGGTGTTTTTGTGTACCCCACAAATATCCCAACTTCAATAGTCGGTTCCAGCTTCTTCCTGGCATCCTTGGTCACATGCACATAAACAAATGAGCCAAAAATTTTAAAATGAGAAACATCAGGTTTATTACCAGTAAAAGCTTCTTCAAGTGTACTCATGCCAAGTACTCTATGAGGACAATGATTCTGCACATAAACTACAGTATTACATGCTTCTTCCCACAAATGCATTGGTAGGCCCTAATCATGCAACATCGCTCGTGTTGGACCCACGATCGTTCTGTTCTTTCTCTCCGTGACCCCATTTTTTTGTGGGTTATGAGGTGCTATGAGTTCTCTTTGAATTCCTTCTCTGTTGTAGAAGTCTTTGAATTTGTTAGAGATGTATTCTCCACCATTATCACTCCTTAGAGCCTTCACTTGCTTCCCCGACTCTTTCTCCACCAATTCTTTAAACTCACAGAACTTTGAGAATTTTTTATCCTTCTTCTGCATGAAGAATATCCAGCATTTACAAGAAAATTCATCAACAAAAATAACATAATACCTATGCTTTGTTGTTGAAGAAACTGAGAATGGTCCACACATGTCCATGTGAATTCTCTCCAGGATCACCGAAGCACGGTTCTCCTTTTCATGAAAGGTGGACTTTACATACTTCCCCAGGGTGCACCCATTGCACTGATCTAACTAAGAAAGCGTTCCCCTTGGAAGTCCAGTAGATATTTGTTGCATGATCTTCAAGGCTCCATGATGAAGATGGCCCAATATACTGTGCCATAATTCGCCCTCATCCCAACTCACCACTTTTTTTGCCTTGCCTATCATGGCACTGCAACCATCTACCTCCAGCATGTAGATATTCTTAACTTGAATCGCTATATTCTTGACTTGACTCGTTTCTTTATGTCGCAGGTAGGCTTTTTCACTGCTAAAAACAACATCATAGCCTCTGTCCTCCAACATTGTGACTGAGACCAGGTTTTTCTTCAGGCCTGGAACATGCATAACATTTTTCAATTGAAATGGTTTACCTGACTCCCTCTGAAAGGTAATGGTACTGTTAGCGGCATTTCTTGTAAAGGGGGTAAAAGGTGAAAGAATGGGCTAAAAACCCACTTGTCCTAAGTTTGGGATGCAGAGGCGTCTGTGTTTAAATGGAAATCACATCCGGATGGCAGGGATTAGAGCGTCTGGATCAACGGCGCACATGGGATTCCGGAGCCCCCCCCTGCCTTTATACCTTTAAGCGGAGGGGGGGGATATGGAATCGAGGGCGTACCTCTTCAACGGCTACGATCNTTCTACATTTAACCAACGTGGTCCCCTTCCCTGTCGTGTAATATTTTGTGCCATCTGTTCTCCTCCCGGCCGTGCGATGAGGCTCGCTCCCTTTAGCCCCTGCCTCATCCTCTGACATCTGTCCATCCCCCCTCTTCTGGTCCGTATGGTCCCTTTCCCATCTCATTATCCACTCACCACATGCCATGTGTCCTGCTCCCCTCCACGTCATCCTCCCACTAAAAGCGTGCCCATTATATTTCATCTCCTGCCCCCTCAGCCTCTTTCCTTCCGCCATGTGTCTTCCCCTGTAGCCTCTCTCACACCTCATCACTTCATATCACACTCTCATAGTTTCTATGCCACCACTCCCGTTATGCGCTCCATCCTTCATGTTGGCCTCCACGCCCCTTTCATCAGGCCGTTCAACTAATCCAGGTGGCAGCGCAAAGGGTCTTCCACGTCCCAAAAGTGTTGAGTTGGTCGGGCCATCCTCAATCCCAATGAAGTAGTTATTAAGGTAGTTGGTGGTGGTTAGACATCATCTCCGCCATAATGGGAAATTCCAGCGATGAATTAAAGGCACGTCGATTCGCCTATGGAGTTGTCAGGAGTTCGATTGCGTCCGCCATAAGTTGCACAATCATTCAGAGAGTGCAGGTGCAGATTGTCAGAAGCCATGCAGATGAAAAAAAATTAATGCAACGTCTTGATTCTATTGTTGTTGTTGTTTTGAGTATATGTAGGCGTTTTCACCATTTTTGTATGGATCGATGGTAGAGAAAATCTCCCGACTGTAAAGTTTTAATGATCTTTCTAGTTCTATGGTTATGCATCTTTGTTTGAGACTTCTTGTTTTATGACAAATAGTTCTCCTGCTCCGTCTATGTTTTCGTCTTATACCAGAGAGTTCATGATCGACTGATTCGCATGAGTTGTTGCAGTTATGCTACGATAAAGGATTTACTGTTGCATTATTGTATTCCCTGGTTTTCTGCATTTGGATGTAAGAAGATCTTGCCTTTAGATGCTTCCTCTCACAGTCTGTTAGAAACCTGATGTTTATAATAGACCCCTGCACTCTTCTTATGCAAGTATTCCCCCTACTCACCCTTATTATGACTCACTGTTTGAAGTTTATCTAAGACCTCACTCGCCCATGCATGCCTGGCCTAGTTTCAGAGTTAAAATGATATTTTTCTGAGTTTACTTCCATTTGATCACCCCTTTATAAACAAATTGTGACATTAAATTGATGGGTGTTGGGCTCTGCTCCTGCTGCAATCCAGGAGTGACTTCCGACGCTAACATTTCTGGCACTGTTTCCGGGGACGAAGTTGAATATTTTCCCTGGGATTGAACGACAACGATCAAATGATTCTGAAGGTGCATCAGATTTTAGAATTATCAAGACTGCTACTGTGCACCTGGCGACTCCATTGTGACGAATCCACTGGGGAGAACCTACTCTATTAATTGTGTCTTTCAGAAGCAGACACACGCAGTCTCACCCACAGCTACCTCTAGCTACACCTGAAGCTGACCCAGAGGTGGTTCTCAGAAGAGAAAAGAGCTCTGCAGAAGAAGTTTCCATCGCCGAAACAGGTAATCTGTCATCTTCTTCTGTGAGAACTCCCTTTTCTCCTCCTCAGTTTCTTAATAGACCTCCTTCAGAGGTTTCCCGTTTCTTGAATTTTGGGAGTGTTCCTGCTGAGTTTTCCCCTCCTAGTCTGGGATTGGAGGGAGAAATTCTTATCACTCCCCTCTCCTCTGAAGCTGTTCCTTGGCATAGACCTGGGACTACAAGAGATATCCCCACTCCTACACAAAGAGGAGCACCTGCTGACTTGGATTCCTTAGCCTTTTCCTTGAATCCTCTCTTGTTTCCCACTCCACTTCGAGACTCATTCCCAGTAGCCCCTTCGCGAACTCCTTCTCCTCCAAGTTCTCCTCCACCTAATATTCTTATGGCTAGTGCTAATCCCCCTCTGAATAGAATGGAATCCATAGTCTCTGCTAGGTATGATCCCTTAATCCTACCCCATCCTATGAATCCTCTCCCTGCTAGAGACTACTTGAAATATATTCCCAAGTTCACCGGGGAAGGGGACATAACCGCAGAAGAGCACCTAGTTGCTTTCTATAGTTATGCAGACAACCTAAATATTGAAAACGAATATGTCTGTATGAGAGTCTTCATCCAGAGCCTGGATGGCGAGGTGAGGAAATGGTTTAGAGGATTGGCCCCTGAATCTATTGCTGGAATTGAAGCCCTGGATAGTATTTTCCTGAGGCAGTGGGGAGATAGGAAGGATTTCATGTATTACATGACAGATTTTGGGTCTCTGAAGAAAGTGGAAGGAGAGTCTATCTCTAACTTCTCCAAAATATTCAATAAGATGTATAACAGGATCCCTGCAGAGATAAAGCCCTCAGAAGCCTCTGCCCAAATTTCCTATGCTGGTGCATTTGACCCTGATTTCTGCCTTTTATTGAGAGAAAGAAGAGCCACCTCCTTAGCTCAAATGAAAGATGCGCCCATAGAAGTGGAATCCAACATATTAGCAGCTGACAGACTGAGGAACAAGGCCGATGCAGACATAAGAAAGGGAAAGTTTGAAGCCTCAACTTCTGGCCCATCGTTGCCCCACACTCAAGTGTATGAACTGACCCAAATGATGAAGTTTTTGTTTGAAGAGATGGAGAGACTGAAGGTGGAAAGGAAGAAAATGTACAAGGGCCTGCAGGGCACTGAAATCAAAGGGGGTTTCATAAGGCCAAATAATATTGCTCCCCCAACTATGCACAGAGAGAGGGTAAGAGACAGAGAAGATCAGAGAATTCAGGCCCCTCTTCAGAACAATTTTGTGGCCGATGAGGAAGAAAGAGAAACATATGAGCTTGATCCTGAAATCCACTACTTTGGAGACACTCCTCCTTTTCCTCATCTCACTCAAGCAACTTACGAGGAGTCTCTCATGGATAGTCAGCTAAATGAATTGAGCAAGGGAGACAAGGCTAGCGGCAACCGAGGCAGGTATAACCTGAGGTCCGACAAAAAGACAGCAGCACCTGATATTCTCGAGCAGTCCACTAGAACAGAGAAACCTGCTAATGAAGTAGCAGACAGTCACAGAGGTAAGAAGGCTCAACCCCTCTCTCCCATTGTCCACAATCATGTTCCTGAAATAAGAGAAATTCCAAAGCTTACATCTTCTTTTAATTTCGAGCATGAGATTCAAAAGATCAGAATCCCTATGCCCCTCACCGAGCTAATCAAACATGAAGAATTCAAAAAACGCTTCTCTAAGATTTTACAATTTGAAGCCTCATGCCCTCCTACAGAATCCATAAACCTCCAAGATGAAAGGCCAGCAGTTGTCCTAGGCCCCATGGTAGAAGATAGAGATGACTCATCCCCCCCTTTCTACACATCCCTGAACATACATGATAAAGTACTGCACAACTGCTTGATGGATTCAGGGGATTCTCACAACCTGATGCCCAAAACCATCATGGAAGAGTTAGGACTAGAAGTCATCCGAGCCTATCATGACCTCTATTCCTTTGACTCCAGGAGAGTTCAATGTCTAGGGGTTATCAAAGACCTGGTTGTGACCTTGTTTCAACTACCCATGAAAAGTATGGTCATGGATATTGTAGTGGCCGATGTTCCCCCCAAGTTCGGCATGTTGTTATCAAGGTATTGGATAAAATGACTGGGGGGGACCTTGCAGATGGACCTCACATATGCTACTATCCCAATGTTTGGAGGAGAGCATAGAAGACTATATAGGGAATCCCAACTAGCCTACATAATCAGTGATGAAGTCAACCCTACCAATCATCCCATCTTTGCCTTGGACACTGATTTAGGCTCCAGTTTACTACATCTCACCCACGCCCCCGAGCCTCCTCTGAGACTCAAAAAGCAGCCCACTGTTTCCCATGAATTTCCTCCCTCCATCACCCCAATCTGGAAAATGTTTTTTGATGGAGCCTATTCCCGAGAAGGCGTTGGTGTTGGGGTGTTTTTTGTGTCCCCCTCTCAAGAAACCATATCCCTGTCATATAAGCTGGAATTTGAAACCACCAATAATGTGGTAGAGTATGAAGCTCTTATCCTAGGATTAAGAGCCACAAGGGAAATGGGAATTCAGGAGGTGGCAGTGTTCGGAGATGCCGAGTTGGTAGTCCAGCAGACCAGAAGCGTTTATCAGGCCAAGCATCCTCGACTCAGGAGTTACAGAAATGAGGTATGGGACCTAATTGATAGTTTTTTCTCAGCGTTTAACATTTCTTTCATCCCGAGAGAGGAGAACACAGTGGTAGATTCCTTGGCTACATTGGCAAGCAATTTCAAAGTACCCTTTCCGCCCAAGCTTAGGTATGATGTAGAATTAAAATACAGGCCCTCCATACCTGACAACGTCAAACACTGGAAAGTGTTTGAGGATGATCTCTAGATCAAGAAGTTCTTGGAGGCTATCGAAGAATTTTCATAGATGCATATCGACCAAGATTCTGTCTCTGAGGAAGGGTTTGATGGGGGTAAGTTGCTGGGTAAAATAGCAAAGCATGACATTATTCAGTTGTCTAGCAATCACATCCCGAGGGGACTGGTCCCATTAGAGATATTGTTCGATGGGAATGACGTGGCTATAAAGGGTATATTTTCGGGTGATGATGCTGACACAGCTGAGTGCAACATTGGCACACCAGAAGAGCCCAAGTTTGTCAAGTTGTCAAGGAGTTTAACCAAGGATCAGAGGGTTGAATATACTGAGTTGCTGAGAAAGTTTGTTGATGTGTTTGCATGGACCTACGAAGACCTCAAGACATATGACACATCAGTCATCGAACACAAGATCCCATTGAAGGAAGAGGCTAAGCCATTTAGGCAGAAGCTAAGACAGATAAATCCCTTGTTGCTGCCCGTCATAGAGAAAGAAGTAAAGAAGCTGCTAGATGCCCAAATCATCGTCCCCTTGAGATATTCCAATTGGGTGGCCAATTTGGTCCCGGCAAGGAAGAAAAGTGGGGAAATCAGAATCTGTGTTGATTTCAGGAACCTGCACAGGAGCTCAAGGAAATACAATTACCCCCTACCCAACATGGAACACATATTGCAGAAGGTCACTGGTGCATCTAGAATATCCATGATTGATGGTTTCTCTGGTTACAATCAGATATCAGTCATGCCTGAGGACAGAGAAAAACCGACCTTTACCACTCCTTGGGGCACATTCATGTATGTCGAAATGCCTTTCGGATTGATGAATGTAGAGGAAACATTTCAGCGAGCCATGGACATAGCATTCATCGGAGAGAAAGACCAGTTTGTGGTAATCTATCTAGATGACATCACAGTCTTCTCCAGGACAGACAAGGAGCACTGCTACCACTTGAAAAGGGTTTTCCTGAAGTGTCGGAGGTTTGGCCTATCCCTGAACCCCAAGAAATCTTTGTTCGCTATGAAGGAAGGGAAGTTGCTAGGCCATATAGTGTCAACAAAGGGAGTAAGGATTGACCCTACCAGGGTAGAAGCACTTCTGACCTTGTCACTTCCCAGATCTAAGAAGGAAGTTCAGGCCTTTTTGGGGAAGATTAATTTTCTGAGGAGATTCATCTCAAATTTTGCTGAGCTAGTGAGACACATCACAGCCATGCTCAGGAAGGGAAATGAAGTGAAATGGACTATTGAGCCTAGGGAATATTTTGTCCAAATAAAGAGGGCATTGACTGAGGCACCTGTTCTAATCAATCCTGATTATTCTAAAGATTTCCTGATTTTTTCTTTTGCTTCTTGTGATACAGTAGCAGCAGTCTTGTTGCAGAAAAATGATCAAGGGCAAGAGCAACCTATTGCCTTCTTTAGCAAGGCATTGAGAGATGTAGAGCTCCGGTACGAGATCATGGAGAAGCAGGCCTATGCCTTAGTGAAATCTCTCAAGGCTTTCAAAGTCTATGTCTTGCACTCAAATATCATTGCATATGTTCCTTCGGTCTCTGTGAAGGACATTCTTATACAGCCTGACATAGACGGAAGAAAAGGTAAGTGGATCGCCAAGATCCTAGAGTTTGATATGGAGATCAAGCCCACCAAGTTGATAAAGGGGCAGGGTTTAGCCAAGTTGCTGGATGAATCCAATTGCAAAGCCTTGGGAATTAACTTCATCAACAAACATTTCCAGAGTGCCCTACCACTAGCAGCATGCGCCTGGTACAAGGATATCTTGTATTTTCCGCAAGAATTGAGGCCTCCTGATGGAATGGAAAAGAGCAAGGCGAGAGATTTAAAGCTCAAGGCGGTCAGATATTGCCTCATTGACCAAACCTTGTACTGGAAAGACCCTTTAGGGGTATTTTTAAGGTGTCTGGACCCACAAGAAGCCCAACAGGTTACATTTGATTTCCACAGTGGCCTTTGTGGGGGTCATCATTTATGGAAGACCACAGCCCATAAGATCCTCTGAGCTGGGTGTTACTGGCCCACTTTATTCCCTGATGTCTACAGAGAAATCAGATCTTGCATCAAATGCCAGAAGTTCTCAAGAAAGCAGCAGCTCAAATCTCTTCCATTAAAACTTGTAGTGGTTTCAGCGCCCTTTCAGCAGTGGGGATTGGACTTCATTGGAGAGATTCATCCTCCCTCAAGTGGCCAGCACAAATGGATCCTCACTGCGACAGATTATTTCACCAAGTGGATAGAGGTTGTTCCCACCAGGAGCACTTCCCACAAAGTAATTATCAGCCTCCTGAAGGATATCATAGCCAGATTTGGCTGCCCTAGCAGGATTGTCACTGATAACGCCCCCCCCCCCCTTCAAGTCTGAGCCTCTGGTAGAGTTCTGTGAATAGTTTTAGATTTCACTAATTCACTCTACTCCCTATTATCCTCATGGAAATGGACTGGCAGAGTCTTCCAATAAAAGCCTGATCAAGCTCATTAAGAAATTGTTGGAAGACAATAAAAGGGCCTGGGATTTGAAGCTCAAATTTTCTCTATGGGCTGACAGAGTGAAAACGAAGAAGTCCCTAGGCATCTCACCCTTCCAACTCGTTTATGGAATAGAGGTCGTTTTCCCCACTCAGCTGGCCTTATCTGTGGAAAAATTCCTCCAGGACCTTGAAGGAGAGCCTGACAATATGATCAGAAGGATTCATCAGATGGTGGAAGTGCAGTAGATGAATATGGTCTTCAAGGCTCCATGATGAAGATGGCCCAATCTCCTGTGCCATAATTCACCCTAATCCCAGCTCACCACTTTTTCTGCCTTGCCTATCATGGCACTGCAACCATCTACCTCCATCATGTAGAGATTCTTAACTCGAATCCCTATCTTCTTGACTTGACTTGTTTCTTTATGTCACAGGTAGGATTTTTCACTGCTAAAAACAACATCATAGCCTCTGTCCTCCAACATTGCGACTGAGACCAGGTTTTTCTTCAGACCTGGAACATGCATAACATTTTTCAATTGAAATGGTTTACCTGACTCCCTCTGAAAGGTAATGGTACTGTTAGCGACATTTCTTGTAAAGGGGGTAAAAGGTGAAAGAATGGGCTAAAAACCCACTTGTCCTAAGTTTGGGATGCAGAGGCATCTGTGTTTAAATGGAAATCACATCTGGACAGCAGGGATTAGAGTGCCCAGATCAACAGCACACATGGGATTCCAGAGCCCCCACGCCTTTCTACCTTTAAGCAGAGGGGGGGGGTTTGGAATCAAGGGTGCACCTCTTCAACGGATACGATCAGAGCGCCCGGATCAACGGCGCGCAAGGTGATTTCGGACCCCCCCCCCTCGCCTTTCTACCTTTAAGCGGAGGGGGGGGGTCCAGAATCAAGGATGCATCTCTCTGACGGCTGCATTTTGAGAGCTTGGATCAATGGCGCATAGGCAACCCAGACATCCTCTGCCCTTCTGTGTTTAACCAATGTGGGCCCCTTCCCTGTCGTGTAATATTTTGTGCCATCTGTTCTCCTCCCGGCCGTGCAATGAGGCTCACTCCCTTTAGCCCCTGTCTCATCCTCCAACATCTATCCATCCCCCCTCTTCTGGTCTGTATGGTCCCTTTCCCATCTCATTATCCACTCACCACCTGCCATGTGTCCTGCTCCCCTCCACGTCATCCTCCCACTAAAAGCGTGCCCATTATATTTCATCTCCTGCCCCCTCTACCTCTTTCCTTCCGCCATGTTTCTTCCCCTGTAGCCTCTCTCACACCTCATCACTTTGTATCACACTCTCATAGTTTCGATGCCACCACTCTCGTTATGAACTCCATCCTTTGTGCTGGCCTCCATGCCCCTTTCATCAGGTCGTTCAGCTAATCCAGGTGGCAGCGCAAAGGGTCTTCCACGTCCCAAAAGTGTCGAGCTGGTCGGGCCATCCTCAATCCCAATGAAGAAGTTATTAAGGTAGTTGGTGGTGGTTAGACATCATCTTCGCCATAATGGGAAAGTCCGGCGATGAATTAAAGGCATGTCGATTCGCCTATGGCGCTGTCAAGAGTTCGATTGCATCTGCCATAAGTTGCACGATCATTCAGAGAGTGCAGGTGCAGATTGTCAGAAGCCATGCAGACGCAAAGTTTTTAATGCAACATCTCGATTCCGTTGTTGTTGTTGTTTTGAGTATATGTAGGCGTTTTCGCCATTTTTGTATGGATCGATGGTAGAGCAAATCTCCCGACTGTAAAGTTTTAATGATCTTTCTAGTTCTATGGTTATGCATCTGTGTTTGAGACTTCTTGTTTTATGACAAACAGTTCTCCTGCTCCGTCTATGTTTTTGTCTTATACCAGAGAGTTCATGATCGACTGATTCGCATGAGTTGTTGCAGTTATGCTACGATAAAGGATTTACCGTTGCATTATTGTATTCCCTAGTTTTCTTCATTTGGATGTAAGAAGATCTTGCCTTTAGATGCTTCCTCTCATAGTCTGTTAGAAACTTGATGTTTATAACAGACTCCTGCACTCTTCTTATGCAAGTCTTCCTCCTACTCACCCTTATTACGACTCACTGTTTGAATTTTATCTAAGACCTCACTCGCCCATGCATGCCTGGCCTAGTTTCAGAGTTGAGACGATATTGTTATGAGTTTACTTCCATTTGATCACCCCTTTATAAACAAATCGTGACATTAAACTGATGGGTGTCGGGCTCTGCTCGTGCTGCAATCCAGGAGTGACTTCCGACACTAACAGGTACCAATACCAGTTGCACTGTATCGTCCATCGTTTCCCATCTCTATATGCATTCTGATATCTTTCTCCTCCAAGTCAATGAAAGACTCTTTATCTCCCGTCATGTGGAAGGAAGCGCCACTATCCAAATACCACACTGATCCTGATGCACTTGAAGCCATGCATGCGATCAAGGTGAAGTCAAGTTCAAATTGTAAGACAAGAGCCTCACCAGTTGCAGCTCCAGCAACCATCTTGTTCTTCCTCTTCTGTGGACAGTTAGTAGCGAGCTGCCCATGTTCATGACAGTGAAAACACTTCACTTTGGACAAATCCAGCTTCTTGACTTTAGACTCGGATTTTGGATGGAATTTCTTCAATTTCCCTTTCCTTTCCTTGGAAGTCAAAGAAAAATCCTCTTCATCATCACAATTTGATGAATATTCATCTCTGGTGTTCCACCTGAACTCCTCTTGCACTAGATCCGACCATAGTCGTTTCCAATCCAACAATTTTTCCCTTCCATTGAAAGAGTCTTGATAACTGTGCCAACTCTTGGGAAGTCCTAGGAGTGCCAAGCTCACCAAATCATCAGCAGCAAATGTTATTCCCACACTTCCAAACTCATCCTGACATTGGAAAAACTTCGTGAGATATTTTGGAATGGTGTCGCCCTTTTCCATCTTGATCTTCCTGAGTTTATCTTTGAGCGCCAATTTCCTATGGCCGCTACTGTTTTGGAACAGTTCCGTCAAAACCTTCCACATCGCATATGGTGTTCTTTTCCCATGGAGACTTGAGACAATGTGGTCTCATACTCCCTCCAACAGAATCCTCCTCGCCTTCGCCACTTTCTTTTTCCATGCATCAAGATTTGCAATATCTATCGCATCTGGCTTAGGAACATCTTTGTCAATGTATTCCTTCAAGCCATTGTCTTCGAGTACTGCTTCCATCCTGTCCTTCCAAGCAATGTAGTTCGAGATGCCCTCGAGTGCATACTCCAACCTCAAGCCATTGAAATACATTTCGATCTTGAATCAACTGTCGCACCAAGAAAATCCTACAAATTCAAATGTTATCCAACCACCAAAACTCAACTGCTGCAATCCCTCTTTCCCTGGGAGGTTCGCACCCCACCTGTGAGTAGCTTGAGGGAAGTTCACACCCTGCCTATGTATAGCCTATGAAATTGACTGGGAATTTCGCACTATAATGCACTGTAGGGTGAGGGGATTTCACACCTCTCCCTTGATCAACCTAGGAGAATGCTCAGGGAAGTTCGCACCTCTCCTTTGTCTAGGGTGCAAGAATTTATGCTTTGAGAACTATGCATAGTCAACAGTACTAAAGTTCGCACCCTGCTAGAGATGGGACCTGCGAGAATGAAATTATGTTCGCACCTCACTTCCTTAGCTCCATGGCCTCCGTGGCTCTGATACCATGTAGAAATTTCAATACAAATTAAGTATTTTCTACAATTCTCCTGATCTAATAATTATACGCCACTGTTAAATACAAAATCGCTTCTACTATTATTCTTGCGGAAAATTAAACCATGATCACAACCACAATCACAAAGTGAAATATCAAGAACACATAACATAGAAGTTTTACCAGGAAAGTGTAAAGCTAAAAACCCGACTATCATATATTATGTATATCATGAATCATGAAACAATATGATACAAACCTCTAATCCAAGAGATCTCAGTACAATACAATCATCTCACACTATCATACACAAATCAACAAATACATGTGCCAATTCCTATGTCCAGACAACTTGCCTCCTCTGCACAAATTCTTGCAATTAAAATTCTCACAACTGAATTACAATTGCCTAGTTTTCACATGCTCATAAGCATATCCACTACATGTGTGATCAAATCACAACTGATAGCCAAACTATCCTTTTCACCTGTTATCTCAACTGGGTCTCCACTGGATCTGATATGCATGTAGTTAACCGTGGCGAATCTTCAGTTGCATGTGAGTTCACTGATTTACTGAACTTTCACTAGTGCATGTTTAGTTACAACTAGTACAACTTATCTTAACTCACTTAACTACACTTATAATTCTGTTACAAATCCAACTCACTCAGTTATGAATGAAATAATAGATTAATATTTATTGTCTAATTTATTTAAGGGAAAAGTAAATTAGACACATGTTTCTTGTTGACTTTTCAACACTCATCTGTTGAGACACGTAGCGTTCAGCCAGAGACACGTGGAATTCATCTGTTGTGACACGGGGAACCCATTTTAAGCACCTTTGGGCATGTCATTCACCCATTTCCAAGTAACATGTGTCAATATCCTTCTGAGACACGTTACTTCGAGCCCGTACTACTTCAGGATATTTTCACGCTTCACAATCCAAACTCCCGAAGCCCGAAGTGTCGAACCGTCGAAGTCCCGAAGTGACGTCAGGCTACCACGTCGCTCCGGTCCCATACTACACTGGGAGGTTTTCAAATGCAGCACTACAAGTCTCTTGAAGTTTCAAACTCCCGAAATCCTTTAATGATTAAAGTATTAATCTCGGGTTAATAGGTCTAATATAAGAATGAATTAGTGACTTCGCGAGATTAGGACTCAGAGAGATTTAGATGCAGAGCAAACCCAGTTCTTTAGAGCTCCAGAGTGCTGAAGTGTCGAAGACATGTGGCACTCATCAATATTGACATGTGGTGCTCATCTCAGGCCCTTTGATTGCATCATCCGCGCTATTTGCAGGTGACACATGTCCCTCTCTTTTCATGACACATTGACGATATGACGTCAGGTCACCACGTCACTCTGGGAGTTTGACCATCCGGAAAATGTTCATACTTTTCACTCAGAAGCTCCCGAACCCCGAAGAGTCAGAGTCCCGAAGTCCCAAAATGATGAAGGTTAAAGTTTTAAAATAGGGCGCCAAACCAAGAACAGGGAAACTACATGTCCACACTCTAGAAAAGCGCAACACAACTTGCTTCTGTCCTTAAAAAGATAAATGGGGGAAATAAAAAACCACACTTTCAGTTGTCTCTAGTGGACTCCAACAATGCGCCTGCATGCCATGATCGATACAGAACTCAGTTCTGTCACTCTTGGTCATTTCTGTGAGATCTCGTTTCACTCAAACACATGCATCAATATTATATCATTGCCAGTAGCAGTTTTCAGTTATTTAATTACAGGATTCTTTTAGATTAAGGCATAATCAATGGTCTCTTTTGTGTGATAAGAACCACTCAGTTTTGATTAAGTCAAGCTCAGAGTATTCCGTGATATACTCTAGCGTGTGTTTAGTTCATTTAATTAGTTGTTTTACAACTAGTAGTATAGAGTTAAGCCCCAGTTCTACACTGGTGTAACACCCTGTTTCCCCCAGTCTGTAAAAATAACTATAGTGGCCAAGAACTATGGCAAACTCAAAGATGTGAATGATTGATTTGATGGACCTTTGTATAAAAGGTCGATGAATGTAAATTATGTTATGAATATGTGTTGCATGATTGTTGGGAGGGGAATGTGCTAAAATATAGCACGATGGCTAATGAGAGGTGGTGGAAGGGACCTGGAATGGTTGCGTTAACTTCCATTGAGCCAGTACCGTACTGGTTTTTACTTTCTCAAAGACCAAAGCAACTCTCTGACCCTAGAATGGATTTCTCATCAGATTGGTAGGTGGGGAGGCTCCTCAAGAGTTAATGAGGGGATGGGGGTGAACCACCCATCCATAACAGCTCGCAGACCTGACCACGGATGGGGAAATTTGTGCCACACACAATCTTGCAGAGAAAAAGGCAAGAGAGAAATTCTGGTAAAGGGTAGAGAGAGAAAGAGCTCACAATAGGGATCACGAAATAGAACTGGAGAAACTTTGGAAACACAAGGAGTTATGAACATAGGAGAAGGAGAGTAACCTTCATCCTGGATTATTTTTCTGTATCACGAGAAGGAGAGTAACCTTCGTCCTTGACTTCCATTGAGCTGGAAGTAGGAGACTA
This sequence comes from Picea engelmannii, assembly GCA_009831015.1. Taxonomy (NCBI): domain Eukaryota; kingdom Viridiplantae; phylum Streptophyta; class Pinopsida; order Pinales; family Pinaceae; genus Picea; species Picea engelmannii. The sequence goes on along the minus strand of ML820983.1, from coordinate 120,494 downwards.
AATCTCAAAGCATCATGGTCTATCTCAGGGGTGGCTAGTACTCTTCCCCAGGAATTACCCCATAAACCTTGGAACCGTACCAAACCTTTACCCAGATACTCAACTAAGATCAGGGACAATTGCCCAAGAACCGTCTGAAGGTTCATGTGATTCAGGTCTGGAAACCTTATGCAAGAAAGAGTAGCTCTCTAAGGTCTAAGAGTCATGGGAGTTTGAAGCTTCGAGAGGTTGAATTTCGTGATTCAAGCTTAGAAAGGATAGTGAGTCCAATTATCGAAAGAGAATACCCCATCGTTTGGTAGATGAATGGTCGGAATCCTTTCGGAAATACCCCATATCTTTCAAGACCGATGGATCTAGAGGAGGAGCGCAGGTGTTAACAACTCGACCCTTTCAGCCTTCGCAAGTAGCGATGGGATCCAGGACCGTAGATCCAAGGATCTGTCAAAGCTCTATTGACCGTCGATCTTAACCTTTGCATAGGAAGGAGAGTGCACTCGACAACGTCCTGAAAGTCCTGAAGTATTCAGAATTGTCCATCGACACAGGACGCATGGCAGTCGGGTAGCATTTCACTGAATCGCAACTTGGAGTGGTCAAGGGTAGGACTGCACTAACTCACGATTCATGAAATCACGACGTGATCATGGTCGTTGGATCCAAGCCATGGGAGAACCATTGGATCAGAACCTCCACGTGGTATCGCGTATCAGGGGTTCAAAGGTTGAAAGAATTTCTTTTCAACTGCAAAAGTTGTGAAGTGCGGAGCATTGAGGGCTCGTGCGAACACGTGTCACATCTGTTAGGTGGGGACCGCGTGGTTGATAGGTGGCATAACAACAAGCGCCTAGAGAAAGGTGGAAGCGGGTGACAGGTGGTGGACACATGTCGCCTGGGAAAGAGTCAACCCATTGTTGACTTCTCATGTTTCGGGGTTTCGAAGGGTGAAGAAGTTGCACCTTGATTGCTAAGTTCGCGAAACGCTGAGAGCTGAGGTCTCATGTGACGAGCAGCAGTGACACAGCTTGTAAGAAGAGTACAACAGAGGAGACAAGTGGCGTGTATGCGTCACTTTGGTAGAGTCCACGTAACGTTGACCTTTTGTGTTTCAGGGATTCGCAAAGGAGGAGCACAAGGGCTCAACACTCCAACTCGCGAAGTCGCGAGATGCGAGTAGTGTTAGTGTTTATCCTAGCCTATGGTTATATGTAGCAGGTGCTAGTGATGAGGGATCCATACACGTATCACATTTCGGGTATCAACATTTGGAGAAAGAGGAGTCGAGAGCCTTGACTATCCAACTCACGAGTTGCGAAAGGCACTTGCGCTAAGGCCAGGTTGTGGTCGCTTGGAGGAGGATAAGGGAAGGGATGGTCTATGTTAGGCCCCGTAGAAATTAAGGATTTTGTCCCTCGAAGGAAAGACAAAAAAAAAAATTAGTTGCCATAGTGGGTGTGTGACAAATTGGTATCAGAGCATGGTTACAATACTTAGCCTTCTTGGGCTCATGAACGAATTGCACAGAAACTCCATTTGAAGTACTCTTAAAAGGAGTAACCCTCTATCTTAACCCCCTTTATCAAAAGTCAAAGTTAAGAATGAAAATTTCTATTGTGTGTATGCATTTGAAAAATATGACTTATGCATTGGTTATGAATGAATATAAATATTGACTAACAACAAGTGTTTTTCCTGCACACAAGCAGACGATCAAACGCGGGAAACTACAGACGCATAGAATGGTGATGCGCCACGAAGTGGGGGATGGCTCCCACAATAGAGACTAAGAGTCTAATGAAAGGAGAGTGGTAGAGACCCCTCCAGATCTAGCTAAGACTGTGAGGAGCCTCATGGTCGAACTACAGAGCTGCAAGGCTGACAACGAGAGGTTGATAAAAGAGAAAGAGAAGCAAATGGAAATTAATGCAGTCTTGCTGTAGAGTTTATCTGACATACAAAGACAATTGCAGCATGAACCTGACACCAGTCACGCGGACCGACGACAGACAAAGAAAATTCGAATTCCACCTGAGATACAGAAACTTGGTCTTTTAAGTGGCCACACTGGGAAGAGCACCTCGAGAAAGATCCACCCCAGAGATAAGGGATAAGCATCAGACAATTCCTCTGGAAAGGAAATTGACGACTCGGAGGGATATTCTAGTAGCAGAACTAGTTCTTATTCCCGAAGAAAATAGAATAAGCGAAAGCATTCCAAAATTCATAATCTCAAAGAATTCAAGAAGGCCAAACCACCCTCTTTCGACGGTGAAATAAAGAAGGGGGAGGAAGCAGAGACCTGGCTGCTTGGACTAAAGAAGTATTTCAGAGTCCATGACTTCTCAGAAAACATAAAGGCTCGAGTAGCCACTTTCAACTTGAATGGAAAGGCTTCCATTTGGTGGGAATACCTTACGAATGTAAAAGGGATTCACAAAGAGGACCTATCTTGGGAACGGTTTGAGAAATACTTCAGGAAGAAGTATATGTCGAAAAAGTATTTTGACGAAAAGACTAAAGAATTCTATGAACTCAAGCTGGGGAAACTCACCATAGAGGAATATGTCAGTAGATTCCTTGAGTTGTTGAGGTACGTACCCTATATAAAAGCAGAAAAGGAAAAGGTGCAATGATTCATCAGTGGACTACCTAAGGACTATTAGAATAGGATTGAGTTTGACGAGCCAAATACCCTAGAAGACACTATCTGAAAGACAAGATATTGTTATGAACAACTTGGGCATCGAACAAAACCTCACGAAGGCTGGAAGTAGAAGAATAGTTCGGGATTCCAGAAAAAGGGGCTTAAATCCCCAAGATTTAAAAACTATAAAAAGGACTCAAGGATGAGCTTCCCAACCCGAAGTGTACATTAGCAGAATTTTCCCTCCCAGAGCGGAAATAAACCTTCTGGATCTACCCCAGGAAAGATTGATAACCCAAAGAGAGAACCCTTGAAATGTTGGGGTTGTGGAGAAGAACATCTACTAAGGGACTGCCCGCACTGACAACAGAACAATCGGAGAATTTACAACATTCAAGAAGCTACCACCGTCAATGACGTGGCCAGGACTGTGCCGCAAATGTATGCAGTCTTGGATAATAAACAAGCTGACCACCAAGCTTCAGTGGTGGAGATGGAAGGTATGATCACCAACCATCTAGTGTCTATTCTAATTGACTCTGGTTCAAATTTGAGTTATATAGCTCCTAAGGCTATTGATAAGTGTAAATTATAGCCACATAAACATGCCAAGCCATGGTTGGTACAGTTAGCCACTGGCACCAAAAGAAAGGTAGTGGAGGTCATACCAGCTTGCCAATTCACTATGGGTGAATTCCCCACCCAAGCAACCCTTAACATACTACCCCTAGGATCATATGACCTGTTGATTGGTATGGATTAGCTAGCCACATATAAAGCCAGACTAGACTGTTACCATAAAACCTTAGAATGTGTAAGTGAAGAAGGAAGAAGGATAACCTTTCAGGGGATCCAAAAACTTGTCTCGGTGAGACGAATATCAACCCTTCAAATGAGAAAGTATTGCAGAAAAGGATGTCCACTATATGAGATACAGGTGTTGGAATCAGTTGAAGATAACAAACCAAGCCTCAAAGACCACCCCATACTAAGATAATATAGAGATTTATTTCCAAAAGAGGTATTGGATCTACCTCCGAGAATGGACATTGACTTCTTGATAGAAATTTCACCAGGAGCGGTGCCAGTGTCTAGGAAACCCTACAGGATGAGCACACCTGAGCTAGTTGAGCTTAAATTACAACTAAAAGAAATGATAGAAAAAGGCTATATCCGGCCCAGCATGTCTCCATGGGGAGCACCGGTCATGTTTGTGAAAAAGAAAGATGGTACCCTCCGACTGTGCATAGATTATAGACAACTCAATAAGGTAACCATAAAGAACAAGTACCCCTTACCTAGGATTGATGACCCATTCGATCAATTGGGAGGTGCTTCCAGCTTCTCAAAGATTGACTTGAGATATGGATACCATCAAGTCCGAATCAAGGGTGAAAACATCCACAAAACTACCTTCAGGATGAGATATGGTCACTATGAGTTTGTGGTAGTGTTAGCGATTTTTCTTGTCTCGGGATTAGGCATACCCAGGTCTGCAGTTTGCACGGGAAGAACCTGATCATATCGCGAGATAATCCCATCTTGTAGCAGCAAGTCAAGCAAGCAAGTGGGCAAAGTTTTGTCTTCACCAGTCGAGAGCCATCCTCAAAGAAAATCGAGGGTCAAACTCTTACAAGAGGAGATCAACGAAATCTTGTCAGTCGTTAGATCTCGAGAAGTTGCATCGGGGTTAATCCCTAGTGTGCAGAGGAGGAGAATCAGAGTTTTCGAAGGCAAGAAACTCTTGCATGTAGGAATCACGATCCACGATTTCTCGACTGGATCAGGACCGTCCGTCAGTAGGGACACATGTCGAGAGATCCCGCAGAGTCGGGGATCGGGGAACTGAAAGTCCCATGCACATGACGAGGAGAATCGCGATATCCCGATACGCGATTTCCCGATGGAGTGAAGGACCATAGTAAGGGACAGGTGTCGGAAGATCAATCCTTTTAGGGAGACAATGCCAAGTGGCATCGACATATCGCGAGTCCTGGGGACTTGTGTATTGAGACATCAAAAATTCCGAAACCCCGACGGAGGTGTGGCTTAGGTCATATAAGAGGTGGTCGCATGGACCATAGTATAGCTAGGAGGGCTAACCCATACACGCGCTCATCGGAGAATCGGTGATCGGGAGTTCAAAGGGTCAAGAACTCTTGACAACGGGGAGCGCAAAACCCTGAAACCCGATACAGAGTTGGGAAAAGGCCTCGGTGAAGTTCAGGAGATCGTGAGGAAAGGAGAAGAGTTATGTGGACTAGGTCGGGATTTCACTCGGGGATCCAAAGAGTCGCTTCGGCTCAGCAAAAAAGGAGAAAGAGGGTGGGTGAAGCCTCGCATCACTCATTTATTACAGAGTATGGAGGACCCGTCTGAAATTGACTCAGGAAAGTCCCTTGTACCGGTTTTCTCTAGGAAATCCACGCCGAGCCTCCAGCTCACCAGGGAAGCCTGCACATGCCAGTTCAATATTCAAAGGGATCAGCTACCCCCTGGAATGAGCCATGCTGAATTAAAGAGGTGCACGACAGGGGAGCAGAGGGTAGATTTGATTGAGGTAGACCGACAGCCCATCCTGACAAAGAAGCTCCTCAACGTTAAGCATTGAATTCACGATATGATTGCGCCTGGAGGGCCAGAGTTGGCTCCAAGTATATGTAGGCATTTTTTCCATTTTTGTAAGGATCGATGGTTGAGTTGAGCTCCCGGTTGTAAAGTTTTAATGAAGCATTGTTTCTCTGGTTATGTATGAACTTTTGAGACTTTTTTCCTTATGAATGTCAGTTTCTTTCATGTCTTTGTTTACACTATGTTAGAGCAGCTCAGAATTGGAGGATCCAGTCGAGCTGTAGCTATTATATGATGATGTTGTAATGGATCACTGTAATGGTTACGGAGCCTCTAGCTGGTTCCTGTGATTTCTTTAACTCTGAATGACTTGGAATTGGAGGATCCAATCGAGTCTTCTATTCAGTTTCTTGAAGCCCTAAACCAGGAGGATCTTGCTTTCAGAGTTTTTCCCCCACAAACCGTTGCAAGCCTGTTGCCCAGAGTTGTTTGTTCATTTTCTCCCAAGTCTTCCACCTGCTCATCTTTTAATCAACCTACTGGCTGAAGTTAGGATTTCAGACCTCCTCGATTCTTTACGTACCAGACCCAGTCCCTGAGTTAGAATGATATCTCCTCGAGTCTTTATCACCATTTGATCACCCTTTATAAACAAATCGTGACATTAAACTGATGGGTGTCGGGCTCTGCTCCTATAAACAATCCAGGAGTGAGTTCCAACGCTAACATCTCTGGCACCGTTGCCGGGGACGAAGTTGGATATTTTCCCTGGGATTGAACGACAATGACTAACTGATTCTGAAGGTGCATCAGAAATCAGAATTATCAAGATTGCAGCTATGCACCTGGCGACTCCATTGTGACGACTCTGCTGGGGAGAACCTGCTCTATCAATTGTGGCTTTCAGAGGCAGACACACGCAGTCTCATCCACAGCTACCCCTAGCTACACCTAAAACCGATCCGGAGGTGGTTCTCAGAAAAGGAAAGGCCCCTGAAGAAGAAGCTTCCACCGCCGAAACAGGTAATCCGCCATCTCCTTCTGTAAGAACTCCTTTTTCTTCCCCTTAGTTTCTTGATAGACCTCCTTCACAAATTTCTCGTTTCCTGAATTTTGGAAGTGTTCCTGTTGAGTTTTCCCCTCCTAGTCTGGGATTGGAGGGAGAAATCCTTGTCACTCCCTCCTCCTTGAATCACCTCTTGTTTCCCACCCCACTCCGAGATTCATTCTCTGTAGCCCCTTCACGAACTCCTTCTCCTCCGAGCTCTCCCCCACCTAATATTCCTATGGCTGGAGAAAATCCCCCTATGACCGAAATAGAGGTCATCATAGCCGCTAGATACGCTCCCCTCATGCTACCACATCCTCTCAATAACCTCCCAGCAGAAGGGTACCTTAAGCAGCTGCCCAAGTTTACAAGAGAGGAGGATATAACTGCTGAAGAGCATCTAGCAACCTTTTATACTTTCGCAGATGATAATGTTATCATGCACACAGACGTATGGATGAGAATTTTTGTCCATAGTCTCCAAGGAGAGGCTAGAAACTGGTTCAGGGCCCTGCCTCCTGGATCTATTGATGGGATCAGAGCTCTAGATAATGCCTTTTTGAGGCAGTGGGGAGATAAAAAAGACTTCATGTATTACATGACAGAGTTTGGGTCGTTAAAAAGAAAAGAAGGAGAGTCTGTTTCTGACTTTTCCAAGAGATTTAATAAAATGTACAACAAAATTCCTACCGAGATAAAACCCTCTGAAGCCTCTGCAAAGATCACTTACTCCAGCGCCTTCGATCCTGATTTCTACCTACTGCTAAGGGAGAGAAGAGTTGCTACGCTGGCACACATGCAAGACGCAGTCGTGGAGGTAGAATCCAATATATTGGCTGCCAACCAACTCAGGAACGCCGGTGATAGAAATATGCCCAAGAACAGGCCTAAAACTTCCTCATCCAGTCCCTCTCCCCTGCCCCACCAGACAGATGAAATAGCTAGAGCACTAAAATCGCTTGTTGCCAAGATAGAAAGGCTGGAATTAGAAGGGAAGCCCATGTACAGAAGTCCCCAGAACACTGATAGTAGAGGTTTCAGAAGACCTGCTAACAATATGCCTCAGGTTTTCCCGAGAGAACAAAGAGGAAAAGACAGAGAAGATCAGAGGGTCCAAACCCCCTTCCAAAACAACCTAGTCGATCATGAGGAAAGAGATGAGATAGAGGAGTTTGGTCCGGAAATTCACTGTATTGAAGAAACCCCTCCTTTTCCCCACTTGACTCAGTCTGCGTACAAAAAATCTTTGATGAACATTCAGATCCATGAGTTAGGGAAGGGAGAAAGGGCTGGTCACACTCCTAACAGATATAATCTCAGGTCGAGGAGGAAAGAAGAAGACTTCGACAGCTCAGACCCGCCCCTTATAGCAGATAGGCCTACCAAAACGGCAGCAGCCACAGCTAAAGAAAAGAGGACTCAGAGTGCTTCGCCGGCAGCCAAAGAGCCTGTCACTAAGGTAAGAGAAGCTCCTAAACCTATCCCCTCCTTCAATTTTGAGCATGAGATTCAGAAGATTGGGATTCCTGTACCTCTCTCTGAGCTGGTTAAAAATGAAGACTTCAAAAGGTCCCTCTCCAAGTTGCTACAATCTGAATCCCCCCAGCCCCCCTCTGACTCAATAAACCTTCAAGATGAGAAGCCTGCAGTCGTCCTAGGGCCCATGGTGGAAGATAGAGATGATTCATCCCCTCCCTTCTACACATCCCTGAATATACATCATAAAGTATTGCATAACTGCCTCATGGACTCAGGGGCTTCCCATAATCTTATGCCCAAAATAGTAATGGAGGAACTGGGATTAGAAGTGACCAGGGCCTACCATGATTTATACTCTTTTGATTCGAGGAGGGTGTAATGTCTGGGAGTCATCAAGGACCTGGTGGTTTCGCTGTTTCAACTGCCCATGAAGAGTATGGTCATGGATATTGTGGTAGCTGATGTTCCTCCCAAGTTTGGCATGTTGTTGTCAAGGTCTTGGATTAAAAGACTTGGAGGAAAATTACAGATGGACCTCACGTATGCTACCATCCTAGTGTTCGGAGGGGAGCATAGAAGACTATACAGGGAAGCCCAACTGGCCTACATAATCAGTGATGAAACCAACCCTACCAATCACCCCATCTTTGCCTTGGATACTGATTTAGGCTCCAGTTTACTGCAGCTCACCCATGCCCCCGAGTCTCCTCTGAAACTCAGAAAGACACCCACTGTTTCCCCTGAAGTTCCTCCCTCCATCACCCCAATCTAGAAAATGTTTTTTGACGGAGCCTGTTCCCGAGAAGGAGCCGAAGCTGGAGTGGTTTTTGTGTCCCCTACTCAGGAGACCACATCTCTGTCATACAAATTAGAATTCGAAGCTACCAACAATGTGGCAGAGTATGAAGCTCTTATAATAGGATTAAGAGCCGCAAGGGAAATGGGAATCCAAGAGATAGCAGTGTTCGGAGATGCCGAGTTGGTGGTCCGGCAGGTTAGAAGCGCTTATCATGCCAAGCATCCTCGACTCAGGAGTTATCGAAATGAGGTACGGGACCTAATTGACAGTTTCTTCTCAGCGTTCAACATTTCTTTTGTCCCGAGAGAAGAAAACACAATAGCAGATTCATTGGCTTCATCAGCAAGCATTTTCAAGGTACCCTTGCCGCCCAAACTGAGGTATGAGGCAGAAGTAAAATACAGGCCCTCCATACCTGACAATGTCAAGCATTGGAAGGTGTTTGAGGATGATCTCGAGATCAAGAGATTCTTAGAAACTATCGACGAATTTTCAGAGATGCATATTGACCAAGATTCTGTCTCTGAGGAAGAATTTGATTGGGGGTGAGTTGCTGAGTAAAATAGCAAATCATGACATTATTCAATTGCCTGGCAATCACATCCTGAGGGGACTAGTCCCATTGGAGAGATTGTTCGATGGGAATGATGTGGCAATAAAGGGAAGAGTTTCGGGTGATGATGCTGACACAACCGAGTGAAACATTGGCACACTAGAAGAGCCTAAGTATGTCAAGTTGTCAACGAGTTTGACCAAGGAGCAGAGGATTGAGTATACTGAATTGCTGAGAGAGTTTGTTGATGTGTTCGCATGGACCTACAAAGACCTTAAGACGTATGACACATCTATCATTGAGCACAAGATCCCACTGAAAGAAGAGGCCAAACCATTCAGGCAGAAGCTGAGGCAGATAAATCCCATGTTGCTACCTGTCATGGAGAAAGAAGTGAAGAAATTGTTAGATGCCCGAATCATTGTCCCATTGAGGTATTCTGAGTGGGTGGCCAATTTGGTTCCAATAAGAAAGAAAAGTGGGGAAATCAGACTCTGTGTTGATTTCAGGAACTTGAACAGAAATTCAAAGAAAGATAATTATCCCCTGCCCAACATGGAACACATATTGCAGAAGGTCACTGGTGCATCTAGGATATCCATGATTGATGGTTTCTCTGATTACAATTAGATATCAGTCATGCCTGAGGACAGAGAAAAGACAGCTTTCACCACTCCTTGGGGTACATTCATGTATGCCAAAATTCCTTTCGGATTGATGAATGCAGGAGCAACAATTCAGCGAGCTATGGATATAGCGTTCATAGGGGAGAAGGATCAATTTGTGGTAATCTATCTGGATGATATCACCATCTTTTCCAGGACAGACAAGTAGCACTGTTGCCACTTGAGAAAGGTCTTCATGAAGTGTCGGAGGTATGGATTATCCTTAAACCCCAAGAAATCCTTGTTTTCTATGAAGGAGGGGAAGTTGTTAGGCCATATAGTATCAGCAGAGGGAGTAAGGATTGACCCTAGCAGGGTGGAAGCAATTCAGACCCTGTCACTTCCCAGATCTAAAAAAGAAGTTCAAGCATTTTTGGGGAAGATAAATTTTCTGAGGAGATTCATCTCAAATTTTTCCGAGCTGGTGAAACACATCATGACCATGCTCAGGAAGGGAAATGAAGTAAAATGGACCACTGAACCCAGGGAATCTTTTGTCCAAATAAAAAATGCGTTGACTGAGGCACCTGTGCTAATCAGCCCCGATTATTCCAAAGATTTCCTGATATTTTCTTTTGCTTCCTATGATACAATAGCGGCAATTTTATTGCAGAAAAATGATCAACGGAAAGAGAAACCTATTTCCTTCTACAGCGGGGCATTAAGAGACGTAGAGATCTGGTACAAGATCATGGAAAAGCAGGCCTATGCTTTGGTGAAAGCTCTCAAAGCTTTCAGAGTCTATGTCTTGCACTCAAAGATCATCGCATATGTTCCTTCATCCTCTGTGAAGGACATTCTTATACAGCCCAACATGGATGGGAAAAGAGGTAAGTGGATTGCCAATATCCTAGAATTTGATCTAGAAATTAAGCCTACAAAGTTGATAAAGGGACAGGGTTTAGCCAAATTGCTAGTTGAATCCAACTACAAAGCCTTGGGGATTAACTTCGTCAATGAGAAAGCTGAGTCATCCAACAAGCATTTTCAGGGTGTCTTACCACTAGCAGCTTGTGACTGGTACAAGGATATCTTGTATTTTCTGCAAGAACTAAAGCCTCCCGATGGATTGGGAAAAAGCAAGGCGAGAGCTCTAAAGCTCAAGGTGGTCAAATATTGCCTCATTGACCAAACCCTGTATTGGAAAGACCCCCTAGGGTTATTATTAAGATGCCTGGATCCACGGGAGGCCCAGAAGGTTATGTTTGATTTCCATAGCGGTCTCTGCGGAGGTCATCATTTCTGGAAGACCACAGCTCACAAGGTCCTTCGGGCTGGGTACTATTGGCCCACTTTATTCCCTGACGTCTGTAGAGAAATTAGAGCTTGCATCAAATGCCAGAGGTTCTCAGGAAAGAAGCAGCTCAAATCTCTGCCATTAAAGCCTGTAATTGTTTTAGCACCTTTTCAACAGTGGGGACTGGACTTCATTGGAGAAATTCATCCCCCCTCAAGTGGCCAGCACAGATGGATCCTCACTGCGACAGATTACTTCACCAAGTGGATAGAGGTTGTTCCCACCAGAAGCACTTCTCACAAAGTAATTATCAGCCTCCTGGAGGATGTCATGGATATATTTGGTTGCCCTAGCAGAATTGTCACTGATAATGCCACCCCCTTCAGGTCTGAGCCTCTAGTCAAGTTTTGTGAACAGTTTGAGATTTCACTGATTCACTCTACCCCATATTATCCTTAGGGAAATGGACTGGCGGAATCTTCCAATAAAGGTTTGATCAAGCTCATTAAAAGATTATTGGAAGACAATAAAAGGGCCTGGGATGCAAAACTCAAATTTTCTCTATGGGTTGACCGAGTGACGACAAAGAAGTCCCTAGGCATTTCACCCTTCCAACTTGTTTATGGAACAGAAGCCATTTTTCCTACTCAGCTTGCCTTACCTGTGGCGAAATTCCTCCAGGACCTTGAAGAGGAGCCTGGCCATATGGTTAGAAGGATTCATCAGATGGTGGAAGTGCAGCAAACCAGGGAACAGGTCATGAACAGGACCCACAATCATCAGCAGAAGATCAAGCAGGCTTTTGACAGAAGGGTCAAGAAAAGGGAGTTCGAGATCGGGGACTTGGTATTTAAATGTGTCGCACCCAGATAGGATAAAGGCAAGAACAGCAAGTTCGATGCCCTCTGGATCGGCCCCTTTAAAATCTCTGATATTTTCTCTAACAACACCTACGGGTTGCGGGATCTGGAGGGTGAAAAGGTTTTCAACAGCCCAGTGAATGGGCATTTTCTGAAAAAAATGTTTTATTTGAGCCTTAGACGGCTCCCCTGTTTGTAAATATTGTCTTTTACTTCTTTGATTATTTCCTTTTTGTATGTTTTTGGCTTAATAAATGACTCCATATCCCAACAGCAAGGCATTGAAGCTGCGGAATGAGTTCTTAGAGCATCGCAGGGGCGACTCTATCCCCCATGGAGCCTAATGTTAGCGATTTTTCTTGTCTCGGGATTAGGCGTACCCAGGTCTGCAGTTTGCATGGGAAGCACCTGAGCATATCGTAAGATAATCCCATCTTGTAGCAGCAAGTCAAGCAAGCGAGCGGGAAAAGTTTTGTCTTCAGCAGTCGAGAGCCATCCTCAAAGCAAATCGAGGGTCAGAATCTTACAAGAGGAGATCGACGAAATCTCGTCAGCCATTAGATCTCGAGAAGTTGCGTCGGGCTTAATCCCTAGTGTGCAGAGGAGGAGAATCGGAGTTTTCGAAGGCAAGAAACTATTGCATGCAGGAATCGTGATCCGTTATTTCCCGACTGGATCAGGACCGTCCGTCAGTAGGGACACGTGTCGAGAGATCCCGCTGAGTCGGGGATCGGGGAACTGAAAGTCCCGTGCACATGATGACGAGAATCGCGATATCCCGATATGCGATTTCCCGATGGAGTGAAGGACCATAGTAAGGGACAGGTGTCAGAAGATCAATCCTTGCAGGGAGACAATGCCAAGTGGCATCGGCATATCGCGAGTCTCGGGGACTTGTGTATCGAGACATCAAAAACGCCGAAACCCCAACGGAGGTGTGGCTCAGGTCATATAAGAGGTGGTCGCATGGACCATAGTATAGCCAGGAGGGCTAACCCATATGCGTGCTCATCGGAGAATCGGTGATCGGGAGTTCAAAGGGTCAAGAACTCTTGACAACGGGGAGCGCAAAACCCCGAAACCCGATACAGAGTTGGGAAAAGGCCTCAGTGAAGTTCAGGATATCGTGAGGAAAGGAGAAGAGTTATGTGGACTAGGTTGGGATTTCACTCGGGGATCCAAAGAGCCGCTTCAGCTCAGCAGAAAAGGAGAAAGAGGGTGGGTGAAGCCTTGCGTCACTCATTTATTACAAAGTATGGAGGACCGTCTGAAATTGACTCAGGAAAGTCCCTTGTACCATTTTTCTCCAGGAAAGCCACGCCAAGCCTCCAGCTCACTAGGGAAGCCTGCACATGCCAGTTCAATATTCAAAGGGCTCAGCTGAATTAAAGAGGCACACGACAGGGGAGCAAAGGCTAGATTTGATTGAGGCAGACCGACAGCCCATCTTGACAGAGAAGCTCCTCAACGTTAAGTATTGAATTCATGATATGATCGCGCCTAGAGGGCCAGAGTTGGCTCCAAGTATATGTAGGCATTTTTTCCATTTTTGTAAGGATCGATGGTTGAGTTGAGCTCCTGGTTGTAAAATTTTAATGAAGCATTGTTTCTCTGGTTATGTATGAACTTTTGAGACTTCTTGCCTTATGAATGCCAGTTTCTTTCATGTCTTTGTTTACACTATGTTAGATCATCTCGAAATTGGAGGATCCAGTCGAGCTGTAGATATTATAGGATGATGTTGTAATCGATCACTATAATGGTTACGGAGCCTCTAGCCGGTTCCTGTGATTTATTTAACATTGAATGACTTGGAATTGGAGGATCCAGTCGAGTCTTCTATTCAGTTTCTTGAAGCCATGAACCAGGAGGATCCTGCTTTTAGATTTTTTCCTCCACAAACCGCTGCAAGCCTGTTGCCCAGAGTTGTTTGTTCATTTTCTCCCAAGTCTTCCACCTGCTCATCTTTTAATCAACCTACTGGATGAAGTTAGGATTCCAGACCTCCTCGGTTCTTTACGTACCAGACCCGGTCCCTGAGTTAGAATGATATCTCCGCGAGTCTTTATCACCATTTGATCACCCTTTATAAACAAATCGTGACATTAAACTGATGGGTGTCGGGCTCTGCTCCCGTAAGCAATCCAGGAGTGACTTTCGACGCTAACAGGTAGTACAATTTGGATTAACCAATGCCCCTACCACTTTTATGTGCTTGATGAACAATGTGCTCAGTAAATTCCTAGACAAATTTCTACTGGTTTTTATTGACGATATATTAATTTACTCCAAGAATAGAGAGGAACATGAGGAACATCTTAGAATTGTGCTTCAAGTGCTAAGAGAACATCAGCTCTATGCCAAATTTAGCAAGTGTGACTTTTTCCAGAAGCAAATACATTACTCCAGCTTTATCGTATCTGAAGAAGGAGTAGCAGCAGACCCTGACAAGATCAAGTCTATCATGGAATGGCCTACCCCAAAGGACATTTTAGATATCAGATCCTTTATGGTCTTAACAGGATACTATAGGATATTTATAAAAGGATTCTTCAAGATTGGTTTTCCAATCACTGCCCTCCAAAAGAAGGGAGCTAAATTCACGTGGACACACAAATGTAAAGAAAGATTTCAATCCCTAAAACATCTATTGACCCACACACTCGTGTTGAAGATCATCGATCCCAAAGTTGACTTCCTCGTGTGCACAGATGCCTACAAGGAAGGGCTCAGAGGAATCCTTATGCAAGGAGGAAGTGTAGTCTGCTATGAATCGTGAAAATTAAATCAGCATGAAGTCAACTATGTGACCCATGATCTAGAACTGGTTTCCATAGTGCACACCTTAAAAATGTGGAGGCATTACCTCATGGGAAGGAAATTTGTACTTATGACAGACCATTGTGGATTGCGATATCTGTTTGACCAACCAAAGCTTAATGCTAGACAAGCTAAGTGGATGGCCTTCCTTAGAGAGTTTGATTTTGAAATCAAACATATTAAAGGAAAGGAAAATAAGGTGGTTGATGCCCTTAGCATAAGTATGAAAACAATTCACCTGACAACAGTGAGCACCTAGGAGATGAATGTCAAGGAAAGAGTTAGGAATGCACAAGAAACAGACACATTCTTCCAGACTGTGACCTCATACCTAGAGAAAGAACCCACAGGGATAACGTATGAAGGCTACCAGATGATAGATGGAGGTCTGCTAACTTACAAAAACAGATTGTATATTCCAGATTGTGATGACTTGAAGAGGTTCATAATGGATGAACTACATAAAAGACCATATACTGGTCATCCAGGATACCAGAAGATGATCACGGCCACCAAGAAACAATTCTATTGGCCTGGATTGAAGAAAGACATAGTTGAGTACTTAGCCAAATGAAGAGAATGCCAACAGGTTAAAGCAGAACACTGTCACCTAGCATGATTATTACAACCTCTACCAATAATGGAATGGAAATGGGAAACCATCTCCATGGATTTCATCACCGGATTACCAACCTCGACCAAACAGAATGACGCCATCATGGTAGTGGTGGATAAATTGAGCAAGTTCGCTCATGTTATCCCCTTCAAGTCGACTTGCAAGGCAATAGACATCGCCAACGTATTTATGAAGGAGATATTCAGACTACATGGTATGCCTAAAGAGATCGTGTCTGACAGAGACACGAAATTTACTTCCAACTTTTGGAAATCCTTGATGGTTGGTCTAGAGATCAAATTATTGTTTAGCATAGCCTATCATCCTCAAACTGATGGACAGACGGAAAGAGTGAACCAAATATTAGAATACATGCTAAGGATGCATGTAATGCATCAACCCAAAAAGTGGGAAGATTACCTGCCACTGGTGGAATTCGCCTACAACAACGGTTACCAAGAATCCCTAAAGATGAGTCCTTTCGAAGTCCTCTACAGTAGGCCGTGCAACACTCCAGTCAGTTGGAGTAATCCCATAAACATAATTACTACTGGACCTGACATGTTGAAAGAAATGTAACAACAAGCGATTAATATAAAACAAAATCTAAAGGTTGCTCAGAACAGACAGAAAAGTTACGTCGACCGAAAGATAACTCCAAGAGAATTCAAGATGGGAGACCACGTATATCTCAGATTCAGGCCCAGGAAGAGTTCCCTGAGGATGGGAGCTTGTGCCTAGTTGGCACCTTGGTATTGTGGACCCTTTGAAGTTCTAGATAGAATGGGACCTATAGCCTATAGGCTAGCACTTCCTCCCACAGTAAAAGCACATAATGTTTTCCATGTTTCATTATTGAAGAAATATGTACACGATTCTAATCATATAA
>ML820983.1:76284-90269 GCA_009831015.1 Picea engelmannii | reverse complement strand
AGGGTGAACTAAGGACAAGATGGTTGGAACCCTACTAGATTGACACATGTTATGATAATGGATCAATAAAAATAAAAACAATTGATGAAGAGAAAGTTCCTTTATTGGTTAATGGATATAAACCGAAACTCTAGAAGAAACCACTATTGAAATAAGAGTATGAAAACAAGATTCAAGGACACCATCTTGGTCTAATTGAAAGAAGAAATACTCATAAAACATATTGATCATCTAAAAAGGAAAAAAAGAAAAAGAGAATAAAATAAAAAGAAAGAATAAAAATTTCCCATGATGAAAACCTCTTTAAAAAAACCTCCCTAGAGGAAACGCTAGATCTATAGAAAACAATTTGTCATAGATAAAATCTCCTTGAGGAAATATGAGACGTAGTGATGCAGGAGCATAAACCGCCCCAATCAAGATAGAAATCTTAAACCTTCCAAAAGGAAAGCGTGGCACGAGAAGGACATGATTTTCTCAAAATTTGTGTAAAATGATAAGGTTGTTTATGTATTGTTATTTAATTACTGTATTAAGCGGGTTGTTAGCAAATTTCAAGGGATAGATCGGATCTGAGATTATCTAATCCCTCTATTTGTTTTAAATATTTAATCCTTTGGACATTAAAAGGGAGAGGTGACGCAATGTAGATCAGGTCGAGTAGCGGCTGGGCCCAGAGAGGTCGTATTATGTATTATCGAGCTCGATTTTAATGAAATCCATGAGTGATTTGAGTTAAATATATCCTTTGTTTCTTTCCATTATGTCTATTTTGATTATGTGTGCAATGCGGGTGCAAGACTCTAAATTTACATGCATATGATGAAGCCACAATAAAATAATGTAGATATGGAGGAGTAGTGAATCGTCCTGTGAGTATGTTTTCATCACAAAGCATTTCTAATCGTTGATCATCATAGATCAATGATCGAAAACGAAAGTGAAAAATTATTTTTATATAACGGAATGGGATTGTTTGAGGCACATTATAATAGGAAAGAGTTTGGGCCTAGTCTCTCGGTTAACCCTGGTTCTTAAGCGACAGTTCCACGTGTGTTAAACGTCGAGTGTTCGAGTTGAGGATGATGGGTAGTGAGTATGAGGCCTATGTTTGGATGGAAAATAGCATGAAGCGATAAAGGTGAAGTTCCTATGAACTTCATGGATTGAGATTCGAAGAAGGGACTCCATTGCAAGCTCGAGATACATTTTTCAAGGAAATTATTTGAGTTTTGTTGATTTCATGGACACATTTTAGTCCATTTTGTGGGCCATAATTCACAAGTCCGAGGATTGAACCTGTAAAAAAAGTTGATTCAAAGGACCCCAAAATTGGTCTTTGTCAAGTGGTATCAAAGCAGGGAACGTTTTGTTGCATGTGAGTGGGTAGATGAAGAAGCCAGAGAAGAGCAGAGGATGCTCAGATGGTTATAAGAGGAGAGAACTAGTGATACCAAAAGGTCAAGCTCAAGAGAAATATTGATGAGGTATTGGGTAGTAGGTGCGAAGGCTTGCTATAAAGAAAGGATTGGTTGCAACTCGTCATTGAGCATGAGGAGATGTGTGAGGAAAAACAAGACCATAGGTTGAAGATGAACTAGGTGCATCACTGAAAACACATGATCAAGGGATCATGAATATTTTATACACTAGGATTCTGATGTAGGAGCATAAACCCCCCCTAATAAAAAATTAAATCTTGAACCTTCTAGAAGGAGAGTGTGGCAAGAGAAGGATGTGATTTCCTCGAAATTTGTGTAAAATGATAAGGTTGTTTATGTATTGTTATTTAATTATTGTATTAAGTGGGTTGTTATCATATTTTGAGGGATACATTGGATCTAAGATGATTTGATCCCTCTATTTGTATTAAATATTTAATCCTTTAGGCATTAAAAGGGAGAGGTGACACAATGTAGATCAGGCCGAGAAGTAACCAGGCCCAGAGAGGTCGTATTATGTATTATTGAGCTCGATTTTAATGAAATCCATGTGTGATCTGAGTCAATTATATCCTTTATTTCTTGTCATTTTGTGTATTTTGATTATGTTTGCAATGTGGGTGTGGACCTCTAAATTTACATGTGTATGATGAAGCCACAGTAAAATTGTGTAGATAGGGAGGAGTAGTGAATCGTCTCATGAATATGTTTTCATTGTGAAGCAGTTCTGATCATTGATCATCATAGATCAATGATAGAAATGAAAGGGACGATTTTTTTTTATGTAATGGACCAGGATTGTTTGAGGCACATTGTAACAGGAAAGTGTTGGCCCTCGACCAAGTTTTGGGGAAACTTTGGTCAGTTTTAGAGGTTTTGGCCCACTTTTGGACTTCGACACGTTGGTCAAAGTAGGAGCGCCTAGGCGGAGCTGAGATCGTGGATCTCACCTATTTTGAGGGTTATGTGGACCTAGTAAGGGGTCCTTTGGGTTTTGTAACGGGTTTATGAGATGTTGGTCCATGGGTTTTCCCCATGTTTAGGCCTTATTGTAAGATTTTGTAAAGTATAAGTAAAGAGGAATGTATTGTAGAAGCAGTAGTTTTGTGTGCAAAGGAACGTATGTGGTTGAGGCTTTATGCTCCACTGTGATTTTGTAGATTGTACTTAGTGCTTGTGATGCTTATTGTGGGGAAGGTGCTAAGTGTCATGATAAGAGATTTTGGCTCTGTGCATTTGACCTAATTTTGGAAGGTACAAAAGGAGGATCTAGTGCTTAGTGCGCAGATCTCCTGTCTGGTGCAAAGTTCGACAATGTGGCTTAGTGCACAAGAGTGACTGGATGTAAGATTTTGGCGAATAATAAAGAGGCAAAGCGGTTTGTGGACGTAGCCCCACCCTGGGGTGAACCACGTATATCTGGTGTCTCATGGTTTGCTTGGTGCAGTGTCATTTTTGTTATGCATTTGCTTAGTGCTTTGATTATGATGTGTAATGAATATATTATTTGTTTCTTAAGTACTTTACTTATGTTAAAGGGTAAATGAATGCTAGACTTAACTCACAATGCTAAGTGCTCAGCGTTCATAATCACTTGTTGTTACTGCACTTATCTATCTTTGATTATGCTCTGAAGTGTTTATGAGGTTAATAAACTAATGCATGTTCACTTCCTAAGTGTTAAATATCTTCTGCGAAGTGCTCTTATCACATAATCGTGTCCCAACCTGGTTACAGACACCTGCGTCCTGTAACCCCCTACTTCTACCTTGGGTGAGACTTCTTCTGCTTCGCAGGTGTTGTTGAAAGGGCCGATAGTCGAGGTTTTGTTGGTGCATTATTAAGTGTTGAACCCTAGGTCTGCCCCTGTGCCAACAAATGGTTTCGTTGCCCAGACATGAAACTATGATTGTTGGGAACTGAAGTAAAGAAAAAGAAAAGTTATGTGCATAGGTATGCTGCTGAAGTGCGCAGTACTCTACTTGACTTGCGAAGCTTTGTGCCAAGAAAGTAATTTGTTTTGAAGAAAAGAGGTAATATTTGTGCTTTGGTAAGAGAAAGATAAGTGAAAATTTGTGTTTTGAAAGCATGAATTTAAGTATGTTTAATAGATTTTTTCCTAGTCTGAAGGCTAGGGCGCAGTTGAAAGAAAGAGTTTATTTGAGTAAATTTAATGGAAACGAAGAAAGATATGTTATTCATATGCATAAAAAGAGTTTTTGGACTGATAAGTGGATGTAGGAACCTAGAAAGATTTTTGCAAATTCCAGGTCCAGCATTATGGTCCTAGGGGAAGTGCGTAGTACAAAAAAGATTGGGGAACATTTAAGAGAAAAAGAGGGTTGACTTTGTGTTATAATTGCAGAAGGTCGAGACATCTTGCTAAGGAATGCCCTAAGGTAGGCCCTATTTGTCTTTTTTATAAGGTTGTTGGTCATGAGGTTGAGGATTGTCCAAGGATTATTGCTAAAGTTGAAGGGACGGACATAAGACAAGAAAATTATGAAAAGAGTCAAGAGACTAAGGGTATGTTAGAAAGTCATAAAGAGAAAAGGTCATAGGAAGTTCAGAGTATGTTATTACAGTTGGAAGAAACAATGGATGTTCATAAATATGTCAGATTACCCGAAAGTCTAAAAGAAAAACAACGCATAAGTGGAAGAATAAAAGACTTCGACATAGACTGTATAGTCTTGGATGAAGAAACACAAGTGAATATTATGATAGAAGAAACTTGGGAAGTTTTGGGAAAGCCTATCGTGGTACCTTCTTTAGGAAGGATAGGCTTTTTTAAGGGAAAGATGATAACTTTATGTGGAAGAGTAACTATTGTACCTATTATTGTTCATGGAACATTGACTGAAGAAGAATTCCAAGTCATTAGGTTTGTTGATGATAGCACCCCTTTCCCACTTTTGTTAGGTAAGACTTGGATTGAGAAGGATTGGATCAGAAGGAAAGCAGAGGAAGAATCTACAGAAAAGAAAAAGAAAGAATTAAGGGATCTCATAGCTAGGAAAATAGACCAACTAAGAGAAGAACGAGAGGATAAGTCGAAGCAACAGAGAAAAGTAACAACGTAGGAGGGACAGAAATCAAATGAATTAGCTGTCAAGGTTGAAAGAATACAAGAAGTCTTGAAGGACCTATCTATCCAAGAGACAAGTGTGGCCACTCAGGAAGTGTTAAGAAAAGGGATATTAACTTTAGAACCTTTGAGGGTACCTCAACAGTGCGAAGCCACTACGCTGGGGGAAGATAAGAATAAAAATGGAAAAGAGGATTCCAGAAATAGTTAAAGAGACTCGGATAATAGGAAAGAAGGCAAGGAAGATTGATAAAAAGAAGGCTAAGTTGGAAAAGCTACAAGAAGTTAAGGAAACTAGATGGAAGACTTCGCAGACTGGAACCTCGTAGGAGGCAGGTTCACAGGGTTTGAACCTCGCTGGAACAACAGGTCCGCGCAGATTTGGACTTCTCCCTGGAAAAGTTATACAATTGTTGGAGGCACCCCAACCGTTAGAATGACGCTCCAGAACAGTTAGGAAACACATTTATGGGTTTATAGACATCTTTTGTACATTGAGACCGTGCCATAACGACTAAGATTTACATTAATGGAAGCATTTAACTCTAGTTCCTATCCATTGGAAGATCCATCACACCACCCCTCTTATTTAACTCATTGATTGTGGCATTGGGAACACTTTTTTCTACCTATGACTAACTGAGCTAAGTCGAGAACTATCCAAGTATCAAACTGTTCTATCTATCATTATCTGAAAGTATACCCCACCTGTCTATTTGTTTATCCATTGTCTGTTAAAAGATAGAATGTCGAGCGAGCCCAGGGATTTTGAGAAGTTTGTCGAGGAAGTTCTTAGGAAACTCATGGTTGATAGACTTGTATCTGAATGTATTCAAGCATCGTTGACTAGGGGACTGCAGGCTTCCCCTTCGACCGGACGTCATTCCACCCGCATCAACCCTGTAACTGAACAAAGAAGCAAGCACCGCAGTGAACTAGCTAATGCAAAGAAGATCCCGTTGATCCTTCCTGAGTATGTTCTGCCTCTGGCCGACGCTATTAACCATGAAATTATCCCTCACGATTTTGAGTACTCCATTTTCACTACATACATTCTGAAAGGAATTTGCATAGTAGGGAGTCAGTTAGGGCAAATCCCGTTGTTGAAGCACAGTGACTTCAACTTAGGAGACCGGAAGAACTACACCACGCTATCTCCTCACCGTTACTTAATGAAGACAACTGGAAAGAAACCTCTCCTCGTCCCGCATTCATGGATCAATGGGTTGGCGCAGTCAACCATATTAAATGTAATGAATATTTCTCTTTTTTCCCCCCACCAGGAGGTTAACACTTTCGTTAAACTCCTTCTGTCGTGCTATCATGGTAGATATCTATGGATTGATAGAAGAATTATTGTGGATCTAGCGTTGATCCACTAGATCACAAGTTTAAGTTTGAAGGGTCCTAACCCACAACAGTTCTACCTAGGGAAGACCTCAGACTGTTCTTTAGCATAGTGCAACAAAGAAGCCTATGGAGAGGTAGAAAAGGGGAAGCGAGGTTACAAGGTAGCCTCCATACAGGATGGCGCAGTGTGCCTTGCTTTTGAACTCTTAGATGGAAAGATAGTGAGGAAGAACCACCTCACACAGGTCACCGGGTTCGTGGTGGACCTCGCATGAAAGTGTGTAGAGGGCCTGCAAATGAACTGGGCAAACTACCTCGTCAATGAGTTAGAAAAAGATTGATGTGAAGCCCAAGACTTAGGATATGAGTTTCACTATAGTTGGTTGATCATACTGAGTGCATTTGTGGCTTGGAAAATGCCTGAAGGAGATACTTTCCCAGAGATTGAACCTACGGAGCCCCTGGCTGCTCGGTTTTCCACCCTGTGGTATACCAATGACATGACGAAGCAGTGGCAGTCTAATTTCGTGTTTCACAGATATTATCAACAGTTGAAAGTCTCCATTGAATCATTCCCTCATATGAAACTGCGTACCCTACATCAGTACCATCCCATAGATAATTTTTGCGCTAATCCCCACTTCATTTACATCACTGCGCGAAGAGATGAGCACCAGGAAATATTGTAGTCATACTATAAGCTTACAGATGAAGATATGTAACAGATTATAAAGGATTGGCCAAAATAATTTCTTGTACCTATCATCGATGTAGAGTTATTTTACACTGATACTATAGGAAGCCTGATGGTTACACGAGTTGAACATGTTGGATAGTCTAGTGGGACGAAGAAGCAGAGGGAACACAAAAAGCAGGTTGAAGTCCAAGACATAGAGAGTGGCGAAGAGGACAAAGAGTAAATTTCTGGAGATAGCGGGTCTACCTCGCCAGGAGGAGGAGAAGACGAAGTAGAAGTATATGGAGGAGGAGATGAAGGAGAAGAAGATCAAGGAGGAGGCGAAGCTACTAGCACACCACCACATGAAGATCCCCCTGTTGTGATAGTGAACCCACAAAAGAGGAAATTTTCTCCAAAGAAACCTTCAGCAAGGAAGAAAATGTGTGCCAATAAGCCACAGTTGGAAGCCACTATCACTGAAGACGACATTAGTCTGGTTGGTGGAGCTATGGAGGACGCCTCTGAAGCATGGATGATTTTAGGGGATAAATTTCTCTCATGGGCTAATTTTCCAAGGTTTTCCCCAAAAAACTATTCTCTATTCTAAAAATGATTCGCCCAAATTCTATAGGATAAAATTATTTTACCTTAAAAATCGCCAAAATGTTATACAAATTGTATAAAATCCTTATAAATTTGAATATTTTTACAAAAATATCGCCAAACATTTTATAGTTGGAATATGAAGGATTAGTAAGATTCGTCAAGGTTTCTACATTTTAAAATAAATTTCCATCCTTAAAATCATCCCTGCTCTGAAGACATGCTGCAGAGATACGAAGAGAAACAAGTGGAGCTATATGAAAGGATTAAGAGGGAGTTGAAGGAAGTGCAGCAGGATTTTCGCTTGGTCCACATAGTGCCTACTATGTCGTCTGTGCCTTCCTCATCACAGACCGCAGACTTTGGGGACAAACAAACTATGTAGGGTGAACCAGGGATTTGGATCACCCTCCCCCAGTATAGCATCAAGTTTGCCACCCCTGCAACACTACAGGATAGCCCCAACTTGGATGTTGAGGTTAACCTTAAAGGAATACCTCCAGGACAGGTCAAAGTATTGGAGGCAGGTTTGACGGCATACAAAAGGTAACAAAGAGAAATGACCACTGAAAGAGAAACCCAACTAAGAAGGCTTGTTGATGCAACATAAGCTCGAATCCAGAGAGCTTAGGAAGAGAAGGAGAAGGCTAAAGAATCCTTGCAAAAGGAGAAAGATGAAGTCCTAGTACAATGACGAGCATTGCAGGATAGTGTAGCTACCTATGAAAGTGATAAAGCAGAGATTCAGGAGGAAAATTAAGTTGGCGAAGCCTAGCTATAGAAAGAAAAAGAGCAGTTGCTCACAGAGAAGGTCATGGTCAAAGAAGCAGTAAGAAAAGTGTGTCGCTATGTGCCAGGCTTGGTACAGGAGGAGAAAGAGCCTATCGAAGCTCAAGTAGTGAAGCTCGCGGAGACCCTCCAGCAATTTCAGGATAGGATAGATGAACTGGAGGCCCGACTAGTGTTGAGCACCCCACAGGAGGTGCGTGACTAGAGGAAGGAGTCCACCAAAAACACAGTAGAAAGTATAAAATCCCTCGCCTCGACATGTAAATGGTTGAGTGACAGAAGCACCCAAATGTATGAACACCTCATTGAGGATCTAGAGTTAAAGAAGCCATAGGCTCAGTTATAGGAGGCGCAACAACAAGCATTTTCATTGCAGGTGCAGATGAAGTTGCTCACAGCAGTGGAAAGGACGAACAGATACCAGGAGAAGCACACAGTGCAAAAAGAGATCATTTCCCTCCAGGGTAAGGTGATGGAAGTAACACAGAAGTTACAACATGTGCAATACAAAGCTTGCAAGGTGTTTGAGGAGATCGATGGCTAGGGTTCATATTTAGATCAAGTAGTTTTAGCAGTAGAACAATGCTTGGAAGGGCCTGTTACAGAGCAGACAGTCCAGGAGATCGTTGATCAGGAGGCTCAGGCGAGGCAACAAGTTGAGGCAGGTCGAGTTAAGATCGGGGATTTTGAAGCAGTATTGTTTAGACCTGAGTGACTCGGGATGAGTCACAGGTGAGTGTTGGGGGCCTGTTGGCGCTTGACAAAGTTTTGGGGAAACGTTGGTCACTTTTGGAGGTTTTGGCCCACTTTTGGACTTCAACACATTGGTCGAAGTAGGAGCACCCAGACGGAGCTGAGATCATAGATCTCACCTATTTTGAGTTTTATGTGGACCCAGTAAGGGGTCCTCTGGGTTTTGTAATGGGTTTATTGGATGTCGGCCCATGGTTTTTCCCCATGTTTAGGCCTTATTGTAAGATTTTGTAAAGTATAAGTAAAGAGGAATGTATTGTAGAAGTAGTAGTTTTGTGTGCAAAGGAGCATATGTGGTCGAGGCTTTATGCTCGACTGTGATTTTGTAGATTTTACTTGGTGCTTGTGATTGTCAGTGTGGGGCAGGTGCTAAGTGTCATGATAAGATATTTTGGCTCTGTGCATTTGACCTAATTTTGGAAGGTAAAGAAGGAGGATCTAGTGCTTAGTGCGCAGATCTCATGTCTGGTGTGAAGTTAGACTTTGTGGCTTAGTGCACAAGAGTGATTGGATGTAATATTTTGGCAAATAATAAAGAGGCGAAGTGATTTGTGGACGTATCCCCACCCTGGGGTGAACCATGCATATCTGGTGGCTCATGGCTTGCTTGGTGCAGTGTCATTTCTATTATGCATTTGCTTAATTCTTTGATTATGATGTGTAATGAATATATTCTTTGTTTCTTAAGCACTTTACTTATGTTAAAGGGTAAATGAATGCTAGAATTAACTCATAGTGCTAAGTGCTCAGGGTGCATAATCACTTGTTTTTATTGCATTTATTTGTCT
Organism: Picea engelmannii; assembly: GCA_009831015.1. Taxonomy (NCBI): domain Eukaryota; kingdom Viridiplantae; phylum Streptophyta; class Pinopsida; order Pinales; family Pinaceae; genus Picea; species Picea engelmannii. The sequence continues at coordinate 80,777 of ML820983.1, read as the reverse complement.
TTGATTATGCTCTGCGGTGTTTATGAGGTTAATAAACTAATGCATGTTCGCTTCCTAAGCATTAAAAGAATCTTCTGCGAAGTGATATTATCACATAATGGTGTCCCAACTTGGTTACAGACACCTGCGTCCTGTAACCCCCCTGCTTCTACCTCGAGTGAGACTTCGCCTGCTTCGCAGGTGTTTCCTAAAGGGCTGGTAGTCAGGGTTTTGTTGGTGCACTGTTAAGCGTTGAACCCTGGGTCTACCCCTGTGCCAACAGAAAGAGTCAGGGTGTTGGTTACTTAGGATGACCCAGGTTCTGATCCCAAATATGTTTCCAACAAAACCTTCAAAACTATCGGCCCTCCTAGTAAACCAGGAGGAAACGTTGTACACAGGGTGCACAATGCAGTCTCACCTAAGATAACTTAGATGGGGGACTGCAATACTCAGGTGTTTGCAGTCTAGTAATGAGTGGTGATTGTGGCTAGGTCATTTTCCTTGTGCATCATCATCATTAATCATTCATCTAATTTTAGGATTCATTCATTTTTAAACCTAGTCATGCATGTTGTTATAACTAGTTTTAACCATTCCTTCTTGAGTTAATAATTAACATAATAATAAAATCATTCATTAACAATCACATAGAGAAAAAGTTTTACCGTTCACTATGTGCATTACATCTTAGTATTACAATCAAAATGAGGGTAAGTAACCTTTGGGATGTTGACTAGATCACACCATGCTCCTCAGCCTGTGACCTAACCCTCAAAGACTATTTTATTTGACTCTACCACAAGAACCATAGAAAAACTTACTACAATCAATAGCTTCCTAACCAACCAACTCTCAATAATCAAATGACCGACCTTTTCCTAGACCTCCTAGGTCCTTATTTATATTACTCTATAGGCTTATAGTCGTTAGAATATTTGTCAAAAAACCTAACCCTAAAATAGTTAGGCTTAACTGCATGCACGCCACATTGATTTTCCTCCTGCATGTTGCTTTTCGTTCTTGTTTTGCATGCTTCTTTCCTTCCACCTGTTGCACGTGCTCCAAAAATAGATCTTTCTCTCCAAAAATGGTCATGTTCCAAAAATAGAATTTCTTCCCAAAATAGGCCTACACCCAACAGGCCCCCAACACTGACATGTGTCTCGTCTCGAGCCACTCAGGTGGTGTTCTCTCCCTGTACATCCTTCTCCAAGTTGTGGAACTTTTTTGCTAGTTCCTTCCCTTTTTCTTTCACCTGCGCAGCTTTGTCTGTTAGCGCCTCGACTATCTGCGTTGTTATCTGTTCTTGTAGAAATGTTGTGATTTTTTAATGTGCCTACACCATCCTTTTATTCTCTTCCTCCAACTTTGTAATTATCTTTGCTTCTTGATCCGGAAGGGGCTCCAACTAGGCTTGTCTTTCTGGCTTATTAATTTGCACTTTCTTTAACTTTGTCTGAAGGGTATTCATTTCCTAGGTGCCCTTCAAGAACTCAGTAATTCTCATGGTTTTTTGTCGTTGCTTCAAATCCTGCACGAAAGCATTGATTTTCTCCTTCTATTGGTCCAATTGTTGGACCTTTTCATCCTCTTCCAAAGTGGTCCAAATTTGTGCAGTTCTGTCAAATAGTTCTGCGAATTCCTTTGCTTCACTTGCCATTTCCTCTATTTGGAGTGTGGTTCATTGTTCTTTTTGCTCTCGAACCTCAGGAGGAGTCGTAGGGTTAATTTTTTATTTCATCTCCTCGATCTCCTACCTATATTCCTCAATCATCTGTGCAATGATATTTATGTTTTCATCTACACTCGTATCCAGTGCTTACGTGCTATATGGAATGTGGTCATATACCGTTGTTAGCCCCTACTCTAGCTTGTTAGCGCATTCTTTTTCCTCTTCCTTCTCCGAGGTCAACTGGTTGCAGGTGATCTGTAACATCTCTGTTGTTTGACACACCAACCACACTTAGAGGGGGGGGTGAATGAGTGTGGTTCTCATTTTCAAACTTTTCCCCTTCAAAAAACTTCTTATTTAGCAATCACCATTTACTCATTACTTATTGTTGTCATTTATAATCAGTTAAATGTGACCATGCATAAAAAACATATATCAGAAATATATATCATCAATAAGTCATCATCACAAGGAACACAATATGTATGTACAATTTTCTTTTTATTACGGACTACAATCCTTGGGTTATCAACAACAACTGAATAGAGTTACAACTCCACAAGAGCACCAACTCTATAATGCAAGAATCAACTTACACAACTTATCACCAACCGAGAAGAGGAATCAATCCTCAACAGATACCAATCTATCAACAGGTACGCGACCTGTCAGTAGTGAAACACGCGTATGTACACACCCTACCATTAGTACAACTCGTGTATGTACGCAACCTGTCTGTACTACAGCCTGCGTGTGTCTTCTAAACAACTAGGGTTTTCTCTCCAAGGAAAAACTCAGATCCTCTGTATCCTTCTGTCACATTCAATTATGTCTGTCACTGTCCAATCTAAACCATCACCAATCACAACACATCCATACTCTCCAACAACTTACTCATTCTCCCCAACCATACAATATGAATGCTACTAAACCTAAGTAATCAATGTACTATGGAAATCATATCAGTACTGAAACATAAGAGTGTTGCTCACTCTATAAATAAATCAACATAACCATATCACCATAATCATACCAAGAATGCCTTAATCATTCACCATGCAAGAGAATCCATCAAGACAACTATGTAACCATACCAAAGTTTCTATGGCAGATCTAAGCCCATAGAATGCATATATGGAACTTGCTTCAGTCGTCAAGAACTTGGCACCAACTTACACTCAAATATTCATGACTTCATCAATTGTACATGCTCTTTCTTCCTTTAGCCTGTGTGTGTATGCACTCTGGCTCATTGCAACCTGCGTATGTATGCTCGTTGTCCCACTGTTGCTCACATACTCCTTCAGACATTATGGTTTCTAAACTTCCAAAACTTTCACCGTCAAGATCTCAGACTTATAGAAACTTTGATGCGTCCATGAGATCTTCCATCCCTTCTCTCTCTCAAAATATATCTTCAATCTATGCTCAACAGATTATTTTCCAAGAGACCCCTTGCCTCTTATTTATACTCTCCAAGTAGATTCTTTAGAAGCATCTTCTAGGTCATTTTTCCCACATAGTCACCATCTTTTCCCAATTTTCCACTTGTCCATGTATCAAATAGTCACTTGACCACTTAACCCTCTTTCCTCTTTTTAGGATTAACCACTTTCCATAATTAGAAAGTTCTCCATTTTCTTTATTATTTAAATAATCTTCCTTGACTTTGTCACTTCACTTTATTATTTAAATAATCCTCTTTGATTTTGTCACTTCATTTTATTATTTAAATAATCCTCCTTCTTTGCAAATAATCGTGAGGTGCGAGAGTCAATAAATCGTGAGGAACAGTGTTGGTTTGCTTTTAAACCCATCGTTTGTTGAATCGTGAGCGTGATTAATTTGGAAGAGTTGAATGCGTGGATGCGTAAGTGAAATTTGAATGCATGTGTATTTGAGAATACGATTTGCATGATATATTTTATCATGGTATGCGCTGAGTTTTTTTTTTTAAGTGGATATATGTGTTGAAAACGTGGAGTTTGAAAAAGTGGATAAATTTGTTAAAGTGAAGTTATAAAGATTATTCATTTTTTATTATTATTAAAAGTGAAGTTTATTAAAGAGGACTTTTTTAAGTGGATATTTTTTATAAGAGAGGTGGATATTGGAGTTTATTACTTTAAAGTGAATTTTTATTCATAGTGGGAGTTATAAGTTTTTAAAAAGTGGATATTTTGGATATTAAGATGCATGCATGATATAAGCTTACAACAAAGATAGATTGAGTCGGATCGGTAGTATTCGAAGGCAGAGCGACAAAATGTTGCATATCCTTGGTGATTTTTTCATGCAGAGACTAAATTGCAGCGATGGCGAATCCACTGGCAAAGACCTACCTCAACGAAGCCAACAAGTTAGATGGCTCGAACTTCATTAACTGGAAATTCAAGATGCAGACGCTCATGGAGGGCTATCGTGTCTGGAACATTGCGAATGGAACCGAACTGAAACATGTTGCCGCTGCAGGTGAGACAGCACCGGTAGACGGTGCGACAGCAGCACAGATCCAAGAGTGGGAGAAGCGTGAAAACAAGGCAAAGGTATTGTTGTGCATGTCCATTAAAGATAGCATAATTCCACATATTAGAGACGCTACAACTTCTGCTGCAACATGGACAGCTCTTAAAGCATTGTATGAAACTAGCAACACAAATCACATTTTGTTCTTGAAAAATAAATTGCTAGGCATCAAGATGGATGGAAATGAATCTGTTAGTTCATTTTTGGGTCGCATTAAAGAGGTGAAAGACAAGCTAGTAAATATAGGCGAAACTGTTTCCAATACTGATCTAGTGACTATTACCTTAAATGGTATGTTAGAAGACTATCATAT
>ML820983.1:53906-64274 GCA_009831015.1 Picea engelmannii | reverse complement strand
ACTTAAGAGATTTAAGATGGATCAGTGTACGTCTTCTACTGTTCCCATGCAACAGAATGTGAAACTGTCTTGTGATGATTGTTTGAAGGAGGTGAATGGCACTGTGTATAGACAAATGGTGGGTAGTCTGAATTATCTCACCACAACCAGACCTGATATTTCATATTCTGTGAGTGTGTTAAGTCAGTTCATGGTGAAACCTCATGAAAGCCATCGGAATGCAGCAAAGGAAGTACTCAGGTATCTAAAAGGTACACTTGATTATGGTATTAAGTATACTGATGCATCTAATGTTGAGTTAGCAGGTTATTCAGATTCTGATTGGGCTGGCGATATAGATGATCGACGATCAACCACTGGATATGCATTCAGCATTGGATCCGAGGTTGTTTCATGGAGCAGTAAAAAGCAGCCTACTGTATCTTTGTCCTCTACCGAAGCAGAATATAAAGCCTTGTGTGCAGCGACTTGTGAAGTTGTTTGGTTAAGAAGACTTCTTCAAGATGTTGGAGAAGAACGAAAGGAACCTACGATGATCAGATGTGACAATCAAAGCTCGATCAATATTGCGAAGAATCCGATCTTTCATGCAAGGACAAAGCATGTTGAAGCTCAGTATCATTTTGTTTGAGAAAATTTGCAGTCAAATGAAATAACTCTTGTGTATTGTAATACTAGTGAAAATGTTACTGATATTTTCACTAAGCCTCTTGGAAAAATTAAGTTTGAACTGTTTAGGGAGATGTTAGGTGTAGAATTCAATCCTTTCTCCATTAAGGGGGAGACTTGGAAATAATGGAGATGTTAGGTAGTTGTTAGCACCGGTAATAAGCGCGGGTTGTAAGCGCCAGTTAGAAGAGTCAGTTCTTAGTTAAGAGTCAGTTGTCTAGTTGTCTTTTGGTTTGCATGTAGCCGACTCGGGAGAGTCTTTTCCTATATAAACTCTACAATCGGTTGAGATTGAGTTATGATGCCCTCTGCACCTTGCAATATTTTTCTTTGCAGCTCTGCTTTCTCTACTTGGGCGCTTTCAAAGAGGACGAGGAAATGTATGTGTAAGATGTGATAAACTTGTGGATAGGAGATGGCCTTCTTCCGACAGAAGAAGGTAGATATCCTTTAGAACTTGGAAGGGCTTACGCTAACTTTTTAGTGGATCGATGTCTGATCGAAGCTAGTATTAAGGAAACTGACGGACAGGTGGTGATCTTCTCTGTGCACGATGTATTACATGATCTGGCACTGCAAATTGCCGAGAAGGAAGAGAATTGTTGTTTTAGAACGGGCAAAGGTTTGGTGGAATTCCCATTGAAACATTGCACTGGCAAAGGCAGGATTTCTCTCTGGGCAAACAACTTTAAGTCAATCCCTGATGGATACTGAGGACAGGATATCTGGGCAATGTTACTGTCGGAGAACATATCTCTGGAATATGTTCCATCGAGCGTGGTCAACACTCTCACCTCTATTAGAGTTCTTGATTTGGGAGGGAGATCCATCAAAATTTTGCCTGATAGCTTTGGAGCGTTGAAGCATCTGGTGTTCCTTTGTTTAGAAAAAGCATTGATAGGGAAGCTACCTGATTCGATAACATGTTTGAAGAATCTTGAGATATTGGATTAGTCAACACAACAGACTGTTGTTGCATCACAAACTTTTGGGCCTCTGCAATCCGAGGACACAGATGGGTCAGCTGGTCTTCCACGCACAAGTTGCATGGATACCTCGCCTTTCATTTTTTAGTGTTGTCCCCACCAGCATTATCGGTAGGTTTTTTATCCCCCTTACCCTTCTTTCATTGTTTTTTATTCCCTTCAGGCTGCTAGGTGGCCTTTAGGTTAGTCGACTACACTGTGTGTACCTCCGACGTTTTGCTAGGGGGAGCAGCCAAAGCAGTAGTTTGGCTGGCCGCTGTGTGTTGTATAGATAACTGTTGCAACTGCTTTGTTAATTGCTCAACGGGCTTTGTTTGTGCCGAACCAACAATACCATCAGCATGTGGTCCAACTCTTTGTCTAGTTATATCCAATATTGAACGTTGCGCATCTATCAAGATGTTGTATAATAAACCGGACTAAGAATAGATGAGCTCAAACTGTTGAGCCCTCACGATGGCGTCTTTTTCGGAAAAAACTCCTGACATCGCGACGTCTTTGGATAACCGCGAGACCAAAGACTTATGGAACCACTCAAGAAAGAATGCTGGTGGGACTGGCACCTTGATTAAACTCTTCTAGCGTCTCCATTCTCGGATGTGATTAGAGATATGGTCCGTTGTTGTCTGTTCGAAATTGGCGAGCAGCTCTGTGCCAGCATCGTATCTCAGAGGTAACTGGAAATGGTTCAGGAAATCCATCGCCAGTTTACCAAAAGAAGAGTATCTTGAGCGATTGAGCTCAATGTACCATTTCACGGCACTCCCAATGAGAGTACGTTGAAACAATCACAACTATACGGAGTCATCTTTCAATGAGTTAGATGAGCACCAAAGATGAAAGGTAGTCACATGATCTCCTGGATATTCGTTAGGTTTGGCTTCAAACTTTGGGATGTCTGATCAACGTGGATCGTGACAAATAGGGTCATTCAACAACCTTGTCAAATCTGGCAAGTGCAAAGTCACCAGGAGGGGAAGTTTGGGTTGTTGGTGATAACCTGGGAAAAAGGGGCCTGGGGTTTGACTGGCACCAAGTTGCCAGGAAAAGTTTGGCTACTGGCCTGGATTCTGGTAGGAAACATGGCCCTGGCCAGCGTATGGGTTTTTCATATGTGGAGACATCATCAGTTGATTTCCCAAATAGGACACAGATTGTTGGGCATGCATTATATTCGAATGACTTTGGGAAAGGTTACCCTATGCCAGTCCTGTGGCGATAGGCATAGTAGTTTGTCTGGGGTTCCATTTATTGTGGAAAGAATTACCCCAGATCGGCATTCCGGATGAGGGAACAGATCCCTGCCAAGAATTCCAAGGCCCTGATGTGGAAGAAGTTCCTAGGTTTGCCCCCTGTGCAGGAATAGTACCCTGCATAGGAGTAGATTGTCCAAAAATGGGATTGTCCCCAATCGGGAAAGCAGATGATGAGAAGGCGTTGTTACCAAATGTTTCATTTAAAGAAAATGGTGTCGAACCTACCGGCATACTATGCGAAGGTGGTCTTTGACTCCCTGCTCCAAATAAACCATGGTGTGTAGGTTTCCCGGTGAATTGCTGATGCGAGCCACCAAGTGAATGGGATGAAGGAGGTATATGAACCCATCCGTAAGGGAAATCATTAAAAGGAGCAGGAGTGCCCCCCATGTGACCTTGCAGAGGAGCACTAGAGCTCTCTACCCTAGACCTAAAGTTTGTAAAGTGGAGTAGGAAAGTACAAGACTTGTACCCAAACTAGGCATCCCATATGAGAACGGAGGGCCTGTCACACTTGGTGTGAAAGGGGTTGTGGCCGCCGCCAAAGATGTGATCAGAACACTATGCGATGTAGAAGCAGTTGAGACCATGGTGGCTTGGACCGATGATGGTGGGTTAGGAGGTGAACACTCTCCTGTGGAGACAACCGTAGTGGGAATGGAAGAATTCCAAGAGGGAGTAACAACATTTGTTTCCATTGTTGTGTGCAACACTGTCTGGCGCTCGTAAAATTGAATTGGTACGATGAAAGGTGCCAAGAAATCAGTGGTTGGGGTTTCAACTGGGCCAAGAGCATGTTCTTCAAGGTATAAAATGGTTGATTCCTCCGAGTGTTGGTCAGGCACAATTTCTTGTAACCCGGTCGCTTCAAAAGACCCTTGTTGGTCTAGCTTTCGCCTCAATGGTGGTGGGGGTGGCTCTAGTGTAACCGACGGCAAGCCAAGAAGCCTTCGTGACCGGCGAAGCTTGTGATCCTCCACTGTGTGAGAAGATCAAAGACACTCTAAGGTAGTCTAAACGCTCAAAAGTAACACACACTAAAAAAGTCTCTAGATGATAAGACAGACAAACACTAAACTAATTGAAAGAACAGTTACAACAACCAACACTAGAGCAACTTACCGGTGCAAGTGCAACTCGAACACGGAAGCACCCTCTAGGTATACTCTGTAAAGTGTGGCCCGATGTTTGTCCTAGGTACCGTGGTATACCCTCGCAGTCACTTGTGTATGTCCCTAAAATAGATAGGCAACTAGGTTGCCAGCACGCAAACAGTCACTAGGTGGGTACAGTCGAAAGTCCGGAAGACCACAATGAGCAGGGTATCGAGCCCAAAACCTGTCAAGGGTATCAAAAACAAGTGTTTGGGAAGACAACTGAGGACCTCGAATGGATTTGAGACCCACAAGCTACTTATGACCTAAGTAAACTGCAAAAACTTAAGGAACCACTCAACATGAACGCTGGTGGGACTGGCACCTTGATTAAACTCTTCCGGCATCTCCATTCTCGGATGTGATCAGAGATATGGTCCACTGTTGTCTGTTCGAAATTGGTGAGAAACTCTGTGCCAGCATCGTATCTCACAGGTAACTGGAAATGGTTCAGGAAAGCCATCGCCAGTTCGCCAAAAGAAGAGTATCTTGAGTGATTGAGCTCAATGTACCATTTTGCGGCACTCCCAATGAGAGTACGTTGAAACAATCGCAACTATATGGAGTCATATTTCAATGAGTTAGATGAGCACCAAAGATGAAAGGTAGTCACATGATCTCCTGGATATTCGTTAGGTTTGGCTTCAAACTTTGGGATGTCCGATCAACGCGGATCATGACAAATAGGGTCATTCAACAACCTTGTCAAATTTGGCAAGTGCAAAGTCGCCAGGAAGGGAATTTTGGGTTGTTGGTGATAACCTGGGAAAAAGGGGCCTGGGGTTTGACTGGCACCAAGTTGCCAGGAAACGTTTGGCTACTGGCCCGGATTCTGGTAGGAAACATGGCCCTGGCCAGCATATGGGTTTTTCATATGTGGAGACATCATCAGTTGATTTCCCAAATAGGACATAGATTGTTGGGCATGCATTATATTCGAATGACTTTGGGAAGGGTTACCCCATGCCGGTCCCTTGGCGATAGGCATAGTAGTTTGTCCGGGGTTCCATTGATTGTGGAAATAATTACCCCATATCGACATTCTGGACGAGGGAACAAATCCCTCCCAAGAATTCCAAGGTCCTGATGCAGAAGAAGTTCCTAGGTTTTCCCCCTATGCAGGAATAGTACCCTGCATAGGGGTAGATTGTCCAAAAATGGGATTGCCCCCAGTCGAGAAAGTGGCTGATGAGAAGGCGTTGTTACCAAATGTCCCGTTTAAAAAAAACGGTGTCGAATAGGGATGATTTTAAGGATGGAAATTTATTTTTAAATGTAGAAACCTTGGTGAATCTTACTAATCCTTCATATTCCAACTATAAATGTTTGGCGATAGTTTTGTAAAAATATTCAAATTTCTAAGGATTTTATATAAGTTTTATAAATTTTTGGCGATTCTTAAGGTAAAATAATTGTATCCTATAGAATTTGGGCGAATCATTTTTAAAATAGCGAATATCTTTTTTGGAAAAACCATGGAAAATTAGCCCATGAGCGAAATTTAGCCCCTAAAATCATCAATGGTGTCGAATCTACCGGCATACTATGCGAAGGTGGTCCTTGACTCCCCGCTCCAAATAAACCATGGTGTGTAGGTTTCCCAACGTACTGCTGATGTGAGCCACTGAGTGAAGGGGACGAAGGAGGTATATGACCCCCTCCGTAAGGGAAAGCATTAAAAGGAGAAGGAGTGCCCCCCATGTGACCTTACAGAGGAGTGCTAAAGCTCCCTACCCCTAGACCTAAAGTTTGTAAAGTGGAGTAGGAAATTACAAGACTTGTACCCGAACTAGGCATCCCGTATGAGAACGGAGGGCCTGTCGCACTTGGTGTGAAAGGGGTTGTGGCCGCCGCCAAAGACGGGATCGGACCATTGTGCGATGTAGAAGCAGTTGAGACCATGGTGGCTTGGACCGATGATGGTGGGTTAGGAGGTGAACACTCTCCTGTGGGGACAACCGTAGTGGGAATGGAAGAATTCCCAGTGGGAGTAACAACATTTGTTTCCATTGCTGTGTGCAACACTGTCTGGCGCTCGTAAAATTGAATTGGTACGATGAAAGGTGCCAAGAAATCAGTGGTTGGGGTTTCAACCAGGCCAAGAGCGTGTGCTTCAAGGTCCAAAATGGTCGATTTCTCTGGGTGTTGGTCGGGCACAATTGTTTGTAACCCGGTCGCTTCAAAAGACCCTTGTTGGTCTAGCTTTCACCTCAATGGTGGAGGGGGTGGCTCTAGTGTAACCGGCAACAAGCCAAGAATCCTTCGTGACCGACAGAGTTCATGATCCTCCACTGTGTGAGAAGATCAAAGACACTCTAAGGTAGTTTAAATGCTCAAAAGTAACACACACTAAAAAAGTCCCTAGATGATAAGACAGACAAACACTAAACTAATTGAAAGAACAGTTACAACAACCAACACTAGAGCAACTTACCGGTACAAGTGCAACTTGAACACGGAAGCACCCTCTGGGTATACTCTATAAAGTGTGGCCCGATATTTGTCCTAGGTACCATGGTATACCCTCGCACTCACCTGTGTATGTCCCTAAAATAGATAGGCAACTAGGTTGTCAGCATGCAAACAGTCACTAGGCGGGTACAGTCGAAAGTCGGGTAGACCACAATGAGCAGGGTATCGAGCCCGAAACCTGTCAAGGGTATCGAAAGCAAGTGGTCCAAAAGAAAACTGAGGATCTCAAATGGATTTGAGACCCACGAAGCCCCGTGGCAAATGCAATCAACGGAATCCCAAAACAAGCCCTCTATATGTGTTCTCCACTACGATTGGTCCAACTTTGGAGGGGTTATCTCCGATACCTTTCCGCACACGACCTTGTGTTTATCCCCTGTGTTAGAGGGGGGTCTCAGATAACTTTCACGACACTGGAATTAGTCACTCCCTAACTTAGACTCCAATGTTTGATTTTAAATGGCCTTGAAGAGTTTCCTCTCCAACCTAATCCAAGGCCCTAATCATGAACTAGTTGATGAACCCTACAAACATAAAAGTCTAGTAGATTTTAAATTTAGTGTTAATTTTATGGCTTTGTCTTATGTCAAGGGGTATGAAAGTGAAACTAATGATGTGTAAAAGACGAAAGCAAAAAATGAATAAAAAAGTTGGAAACAAAACTTTTACTTAATACAAAATTTCAACAACTTTTCAAAATAAATATTTTTAATTTTCTAAGATTTTGGACAGCAAACTCAAAAGAAATTTCACTTGACTACAAGCTACTTATGATCTAAGTAAACTACAAAAACTTATGAAATAAATGACTTTTCCCTGGTTAATAATGCAGAAATACACTCTTCAACCAAACAAGAAAATGAAAAGAGATTTATTTATTTTTTTTATTTAAATGCTAATAAAGCAAAAAATGAAAAATACCAACAAGCGAAAACCAAGAAAAACAATTCTGGCCTAAACACAGATCGCAGAGAATCACTTCAAGAAATCACACACTAGCAATAAAAAATGACTCTCACACTTGTCTAAAAACCTTTAAAAAATTCTTTTATTTTTATGACAACTTTTTAAATGAGAAAAAGCAAGCTAAAGGTAAGATTAATCCTAAGCCACTGACTGCTAAGACAGAGACTCAAATACCTGAGAGGTATAATTCTCATCAAGGGAAAGGATGACTGCCTTACCCTCAATAGAAATTGTCCTACACAAGCACGCTATTGTTAATCCAACAGCCAGTGTGTGAACGCGAGTTGTATAGAGACAAAGGGCATGTACATGCGGGCTGACCTTGTACAGGCCGCGTGTATCTCTAAACTCTGAGAAAAACTAAAAACAGACATACCAAACCAGGAAGAGACCACTGATATTGATAACCAGGGTCTCCTGAAGGCTTGGATACTCTTTTTTAACAGAAAAAGAAAACAATGTAAGGAAAAATTTATAAAGCAAAACAAACTGAGATAAGGCTGCAAACAACCAAGACTCGGACAGAATTACAGAAAACCCCTGAGAATGTGTGATTCTGACAGGGAAGAGGATGACTGCCTCAAAAATTCTCTGAACTCTAGATGCTATTGCTACTTCTTCAGCTAGCATTCACATGTGGGATGTAAGAGAGTAGAGCGTGGGTATACGCGTGTAGACCTTATTTAGGCCGCGTGTACCTCTATGGGTCCAGAAAAAAAAAAAAAATAAATAAATAAATAAATAAATAATTCAAGCAAATAACAGAGAAAGCTGGTATGGAAAACCAAACTCCCTCCTAGCTCAGACCTTACAGAAACTAAAAGAAAAAACAGGCAAGAAAAACTAGTCTTTAAAACTACCAAAAAACTAAATAAAATTCCAGGAACCCTAAAGAGTCTCCCCAGTATGGTCACCAATTTTGTTTTGAGGGAAATCTCCTTACGGACTAGCAAATAGGGTTAGACTTTGCATGCAGATATGACCTATAGAAAATCTACTTTCTACCTTCGTCCCCAGACTTAAATCCCATTTCCTTTTAGTAAATGCATGGCTAGATCAACCTACCTCGTTCCGGGTGTTCAACGTCGATCCCTTGTCGCACTTGATTACTTGTTCACGGTTCTCCTTTCCAACGCTGACCTGCATACAAGACAAGAAACAACTACACATGCATACTACCTATAGAATAACGGGTGAGAAATTCAAACATGTACTTAGCAAATTATGAATAATGTTGGACACACCTACCACACTTAGAGGGGGGGGGTGAATGAGTGTGGGGATATTTTTCCCAAAACTTCCCTCTTACACAAAACTCATTAGATAACATTCGAAATTTACTCATTACTCATTGCTGTCATTAATAATCAGTTAGATGTGAATACATATCAGCAACATATATCAACAATATATCATCAACAAATCATCTCCACAAGGAACACAAGATGTATGTACAATTTTTATTTTTATTATGGACTTCAATCCGGGGGTTTTTCAGCAACAACTGAATAGAGTACAACTCTACAAGAGCACCAGCTCTATATGCAAGACTCAACTTACATTCTTAGCACCAACTAAGATGAGGCAACAATCCTCAACAGATATCAATCTGTACCATAAACAAGAGCATCAACCATGCACCAACTTGTGCCAAACAACTTGTAATCAACCTGTACCATAAACAAGTGCATCCAACCATGTACCAATTATATACCAAACATGTGTCAACTACTCATAAACAATGAATCATCAATATGTACCAACATCATAAACTATACACCTCATGTATGTGTAAACTCATCAACTGCTTGTCTCAACCATGACTAGTTTTGGATTACTCAACAACCCTAACTTGAAATAAACATAACTTTGTACCTGTACCAAATAAATATTTGAAACTAATACACAATGTTCTCCAGTGTTTTTTATGAATTTCCTCCAAGCAAAAATACTTGTAACCTCTTAGAAAAGGAGGTATAGCAAAAATGGCATACCTTGTTGAATTATGGATTATTCTAAAGAGCGACCTTGTAGAGCGTGCCCCGCACAAAATGTTTGATGAAATGATATCAAACTATTACAAAGAATACTATAGACTTTACCTTAACCAACACATTTTTTCTCATGGAATTTGGATCTGTTATGTAGAAGTTATGACGTTTTTACCCGAAACACCTGATTTTGACTAGTTTCAGGACTAGCCACAAACCTTATTTTCTACGGAGTGTAACTCCCAAAATACAACGACCCACAAGCTGAAGTTTTAACCACAGATACTTGGATATGTTTTCTCACTTGCATAGCAATTTCAAGATCTAAATCATTATAGGAAAAAATTTATAGCGAAAATGATGAGATGACCTGTAAATAACATACCTTAGAAAGCACCATCAAAAGAATTTATCCTTCCTTTCATTTCAGCCTTATTTTCTTCACTTTCCTCAGAATTTCGGCTTGGATATCCTTGGTTACCTCAGTCACCTATAGATCTTCAATATCCTCAAGTGTTCCACACCAAAAATGCTCAAGAAGCTCTCCTTCAATACTCCAAAATATATTCCCACAAGAAGTTGTCCCTTGATCCACAAAAATGATGATCTACAAGAGACCATTGCTATCTTATATATACTTTCATCCTTTAGGTAACTTCACCCATTTTTAGGTCACTTAACCCATTTCTAGGTCACTTAACCTATTTTCCTTATTTTAGGGTTAACCACTATCCATAAATAGAAAGTTCTCCAATACTTTATCATTTAAATATTCCTTCTTGATTTTGTCACCTTACTTTATCATTTCTTGATTTTGTCACTTCTCTTGATTATTTAAATAATCCACCTTGAATTTGTCACTTTAATTTATCAT
>ML820983.1:31717-44069 GCA_009831015.1 Picea engelmannii | reverse complement strand
ACCAACTTCCAATCATACAGGCACCAACCTGTATAACAGAGAACAAGAGTTCTCCCTTGCACCACCCTGCCACCCTGGTTTCACTGGCTGCAACTAGATGGAAGCTACAACTCCCTGTGTTCAAGCACCCACTTGAACCTATGAAGACAACAGTCCTCCCTAGCACCTCCCTTCCACCCTGAAATATAAATATTTGCTACTGAAACTTATTACAGTGATATGATGTTCAACAATGGCTTATCAGACTCATCACTGTTATGCTGCATTTCGTTGCTCTATCTGCCTCATTGCCTTTCTGCACACATGACTTGCGCTGTCTGTTCTTCTGCTTTTTAATCTCTGTGCACCATGTCCATTCACTGCACAGTTCCTCTTCTGTGCAATTCAGTTGTTGCACTCTTCTCCTTCTTCACACATGAATCACCTTCACCAACAACAACCACAACAAACTCCAACAGCAACCCCCTTCTCTTCTCTGTATCGTGTATATATAGGTTATGTGCATCTTGTGCATGAAACATTCGTCATTCTTCTGCATGCTCATACCGTGCCAATCTCCTCCACATCTCAAGTGCTCTGTGTGATCATCATCATGACTCTTCAACTTCTCTGGCAGTTCAACCCCTGTGTCTATCATCACTAGGTGTTAAGTCGAGATTCCTTTTTCTCTCTGGAAGTTGAGACTCTTCGTCTTCTCTATTACATTCATGCTCATCCTTTATGTTTTAGTTACGAGCTCAAACCCTCATCCAGCTGTCAATTTTCTCCATGAATCGTCTTCATTCCACTGGCAGATTCCATGTGACTCTTCAGCTCCTCTGGAAATCACACCGAAGTCTCTTCGCATCCTCTGGTAGAAACCATCAATGGTTTCTAGCAGTTTCACTGTGTCGTGCAACAGTAGCCCTCCGATCTTGTTCAAATTCACCTACACCATTGGATTGAATCCATGGGATCTTGCATTCATTTCGTCATTTCGGCATTTGGCAATTCTATGCTGAGTGTCTCGACACTTCATTTCGCAATCTCCGAAGTTTCGATACAGAACTTTTCTGCACTAGCTCCTTCCCAAATATGACTATGGTCATAACCAAGCACCTATGCAAAAAGCGCTTTTCGCGAATTCACGTTTCGTGGATCTGGAGATGAGGCATCTCGACTTTCCAAGTCGTGATCTCCGACACCCCCAAATGGAGCTTATCTGGACTGACTCCTTCCCTTCTCGTGACCATGGGCTGTGACCACAGCCTTATGCATAAGGCGCTTTCGTGATTTCTCATTTCATGAATCTGGAGATGAGACATCTCAACTCTCCAAGTCGCGATCCCCGATACCCCGAAATGGCGTGGGATCAACGGTCCTGACCAGAGCTTGATTCAACGACTGTGATTGAATCGCAATTTCGCATATTGCGAAATCGACATTCTTTTTGCATTGTTTACTTGCCTCTTCATGTTGCGATCCTCGAAACTCTGATATGGATTTAGATCAACGGTCCAGATCTGAGCTTGATTTGACGGCTCAAATTACCTCGCGATTTCGCATATCGCGATATCAGGATTCCTGATGTTAATAATCTTTGACATGTTCAACTCGCGATCCTCGAAACTTCGACATGGACTGGGATCAACGGTCCAGATTCAACCTCGATCTGACGGCTCAGATTTAAGTCGTGATTTCGCATATCGCAATTACGCCCTCTTCTCCTTGTTATACTTTAAAAGGTGTGAAGGTTCTCCTTGATCCAACAATGGTCGGGTCCTGCACTCGGATCTAACGTCTGAGATCTGTCCTCCTGTTCAGCGCTCTTCTTATCTATATTCTGATCTGACGGCCCTCGTTCTTTCGGGAATTTTGAATGAGATCCAATGATCAGAAATGCTTCTCGGGCCTTCAATCATTTTATCAATGTTGCGTTGCCTTCGATCATTCGATCTTCCAAGACTTATCTTCTATTTTCCTGTTGATCATTGTTGTTGTACTCAAGCCATCATCAGTGTTGTACTTGCCATCAATGACAAGCTTACGCTGCCTGTAAAACATACCAAACATCCTTTGCACTATCTCTTCTGATCTTATCGAGGTTGCTCTGCAGCTTCTTCCCAAAATGCTTCTGGTGCCCGTCTATTACATTCTTCATTGTTGTACTTGCCATCAATGACAACATGTTAAACATTTCCAACAAACTCACCCATAGCTTTTGTGTTCCGTTGGCAACTTTCCTTTTTTCGTTCTTTTGTTGGTCCACGCGGGTTGTCTTAGGTCATCCAGCGTGTACACGCATGCAGTAATGGAGTAGGGTGCGTGGGCCTTTATAAAAGAGTTTTTTTAAAGAGTTGTTCAACAGTGCTTTGGCAAAGAGGGGATATGAGATGGCCGTATGCCAGGTAAGCATGTGTGGTGCAATTTAGTGTTATAACAGAAATGACTAGGTAGAGAATAGTCATGATTATTCATCTCCTCGACGGATGGAAACATATCAACAAGAGAAGCATTGAGGATAAAAAGGGAGAAGAAAGGAGATGAAGGGGTGGATCATTTTGTTGAAGAAGTGAATTTAGATTCACTGGGGTTCAATTGAAGTGGTCCATATCACCATAGAGAAAGGGGTCGCGAAAATACTATATTGATTAAGGCAAGGATTCATATCCTATTCGTGTTCTTGTGGTTGTAATCAAATTCTTCTATTTCTGTCTTAAAATAAAAGTAAATTAATTTTTTGTTAAAGCTTCAGGAAATGAATTTTGTTGTGCATTCTGAAGGCATAGCATGGTCCTATAGGTGTTATAATTTCTACAAGATCTTGCTACTGTGTCATTGAGTTATGGCCTAAAATTGCATGTTTATTGTGGCTACTAGTGAACCATAAAACTCCCACCTAGGAAAAGATTTGCAAATGTGGCTTCAAAGGACCCTTAGTATTTCTAATGTATCGATATGTGGAAGAGATCACAAAACATTTATTCAATAATTTCCTAGTGGCTAGTGCAATCTGGGATGCAAGGGATGCTTTATTTAGACAAATGGACCAATCTAGGGAAAGTGTCATTCTAACTCTGGGAAATTGAAGATGTGCACCTTTTAGGAATCCTATGCTCAATAGAGTGTGGAATGTACTTTGAGGAGTTTTTCTATGGAAAGTCTTGAAAGAATGAATAATAGGATTTTCAAGAATCTTTACAAAAAAATAGACATTTGGCACATAATATAAGACAGTGTTAGAGAATCAATATGGGCTTNGGGGGGGGGGGAGAGGAAGAGAGGGAGAGAGGCGGAGGGGAAGAAAGAGAGAGGGAGAGAAATGACATTAGGAATATAAGTGTGTGCGTGCTTTAGAACCCACACGTGTTCGCAAAACACATGGACATCCCTAGAGCATGTGCATGTTCTTTTCATTTCATTTTTTTTCGAGTAGGAGTGAAAACTCTAACATATGTGTTTGTTGAGTTGGTTTCCTTGGATTTAGGTTTGGGATTACAAACCTATTGGTTTGGTGTAAATACATTAAGACCACCATTTTTATGAATACCTCTCAATATCTCTATTTTTGAGATTATTTTTCTATAGGCTACACAGGTCCATTGTAGATGAAACTATATACACAAGTGTTTCACAATTTTTTTCTTTAGATTTGTCATATTAGATTATGATAAAAAGAAATAAATAAAATAATATCTATAACCTAATTGCAAAGGTATTGATAGATATGAAAATGTATGAGAGAAGGTCTACATGGATTCATAACATATAAGATTCCAATATTCATATTAGATATCATAACATGGTGGTAACCAAAAAAAAAAAGGGTTTTGACACAATAGAGAAACTATTTGATCTTGTGCATGTGGCTTCTTTTCATGGGAAGAATTATAAACATTTGGGATGCATAAGGTTTAATCAAGGAAACTTGGAATTTTAGGAATTTCAATTTAAAAAGATTAGGGTTTTTTTTTTATAAACCTAGAAAAAGATTAGGGTTTTTTTTATACTTAGGTGGAATTTGTACATTGTGATGACAAATAGACCAAGTGAAAACTATCCATTGTAGTGACAAATATACCAAACAATATTTCAATGAAAATTATTTTTGAGATCGTAATTAAGAGCATTTTGAAACTGTAATTAAGAATTGTTGCATATTGTAATGTGTATATTGATAAAACCCAATTGTCAACAATCAAGAATTTATAAATATATGTTGCAATTTATGTTTATTAACTTTAAATTTCCATTTGATGAGTTGAATATAGATGAAATGTGATTGGTTGAATGCAAATGAAATGTGTAATTTCGTTAATGGTAAGATAAGTTCCTTTAACAACAAGCAAGTAATTTCTGGTGACTTTTTAATTCAGAGCTTGGTCATTGAATTGTATTTAAACTCCAAATTAAATTGAGTGCAAAACTCCAAACCCTTTATGTTCATCTTTTGTTTATATTTATTGTAAAAGTGGTTTGATATATGTGGACGTCATTAATTTGAAAATGCGGAAAAAATGTCTATCAACATATATCAACCATTGTTATAATGTCATTGTGCTAGTATACGTCTCCTTTATACAACTAACCTTCCTAACTACTCACATACAACTAACCTTCGACTAACATAGCAACTATACATAGAGAAAATTAAAATCTACCAGTCGTTCTAAAAATGTCTATCAACATATATCAACCATTGTTATAATGTCATTGTGCTAGTATACGTCTCCTTTATACAACTAACCTTCCTAACTACTCACATACAACTAACCTTCGACTAACATAGCGACTATACAAAGAGAAAATTCAAATCTACCAGTCGTTCTAAAAATGTCTATCAACGTATATCAACCATTGTTATAATGTCATTGTGCTACTATACATCTCCATTATACAACTAACCTTCCTAACTACTCACATACAACTAACCTTCATAACCACTAACATATTGACTATACACAAAGAAAATTCAAATCTACCAGTTGTTCTAACAATGATTGATTTGTCGATTCCGACCAATCATTTTTGCAATGGTTGATCTCTGATTCTAATGGTTACGTGGCCATTTGAGTCTGTCAATCCGCGCTGAGTCATATCAGTTGCACAAATTTTCTTCGAGCAAACCAAGTTCATATTCCTTCACACATTTTCTTGGCATGAACCAAATTTATCTTCGTCTTTATGGTTAATTAAATGTATATTTATGTCTAGCTTCATATTAAAGAAATTCAGCAAGCGAGATCACAGTGGAAAGATAGAGATAAGAGAGAAAATATAGAGATAAGAGAGAAAATATGGGAGATCCTGGATTTATATCGGGATCGATAGGCGTTCTTATTGATAGGGCGGTTCAAGTAATAGAGGGGTACATTCATATTGCTCTTTGTTGTAGAAAAGAGTTGAGGCTTTTGGAAAATTTAGTGAAGGAGATTCAGCCTGTAAACATGGAAATTCAACAATATCAAATAGCTATTCTACAGTCTCAGAGTGATTTAGTTCAGAAGATTGAACCCCTTAAAGTCAACAACTGGCTTCAAACATTGAACAACATTCTGGAAGATGCAATCAAAATTGTGCATCAGTGCCAAGTTCCACCATACAATATGGTATCTCGATATTTGCTGAGTAAGAAGATCAAGAAGAGTATTGATTGTTTGCAGAGTCATCTGGAAAGACTGTCTTTGATTTGATTCACTCATCAGCTCCATTGTGAACTACAAAAAATGCACTTACGGAGCCAGGAGGATGCTCAGAACCAATCTTCAATTCCTTCAACATGGCAGCCGAGCCCTGCAAGTTACAGGCAGCAACCAATTCAAGAAGCGTGCATCGTGGGACAAGATGAGGTGTTTATAACCCTTAAACATCTGCTAATAGATGACAAGGAAATCACAGTGCCTGCCTCATCCAGAATAGGAGTTTTTGGCATGGGCGGATCCGGAAAAACTCTGCTCCTCAAGAGAGCCCTGAATGATAAGCAAGTGCAGCAACACTTTGAGAAAGATCTGATTCTCTGGTTGACAGTTTCCCAGAATTTGTCAATCAAAAATCTCCGAAATAACCTTGGGAGGCAGATAGACCTCCATATAAGTGAGGGCTTTGACATAAGATGGAGCGAGGAGGATGTTCAGAGATGGATTTACGAAAAAATGAATAGCAGAAGATTCTTGTTGTTCTTAGATGATATTTGGGACGACAGTGAAAATATGTTGGAGATGTTCGGCGTACCAGATGATCGGGTCAATGGAATCTCCAAGATTGTTGTATCGACAAGAGATCGAAGAGTCCTTTCAAAAATGAGAGTGAGCGCCCCAATTGGCATTGATAATCTGTCTCCAGATCAGAGCTGGAGACTCTTCTACTTTCATGTGTTTGTAGGTAATCAGCACACTCCACATGTGGGAATCGAAAAGATTGTCTGGGATGTCTATGCAGAGTGCGACCTGCTACCGCTTGCTCTCAAAGTAATAGGAGCAGCCATGGCGGGCATCACTGCACCGTCGCATTGGCGGTTGACCCTAGAAAAACTGCAAAATGCAGATAAACTCGACCCTCACGTAGAGAAGAAACTCTACAATCGGTTGAGATTGAGTTATGACACCCTCTGCACCTCGCAATATTTTGCTTTGCAGCTCTGCTTTCTCTACTTGGGTACTTTCAAAGAGGACGAGGAAATGTATGTGCAGGATGTGATAAACTTGTGGATAAGAGAGGGCCTTCTTCCAACGGAAGAAGGTAGAGATCCATTAGAACTTGGAAGGGCTTACGCTAACTTTTTAGTGGATCGATGTCTGATCGAAGCTAGTATTAAGGAAACTGACGGACAGGTGGTGATCTTCTTTGTGCACGATGTATTACATGATCTAGCACTGCAAATTGCTGAGAAGGAAGAGAATTGTTGTTTCAGAACGGGCAAAGGTTTGGTGGAATTTCCATTGAAACATTGCACTGGCAAAGGCGGGATTTCTCTCAGGCCAAACAACTTTAAGTCAATCCCTGATGGATACCGAGGACAGGATCTCCGGGCAATGTTACTATCGGAGAACATATCTCTGGAATATGTTCCATCGAGCGTGGTCAGCACTCTCACATCTATTAGAGTTCTTGATTTGGGAGGGACATCCATCAAAAATTTGCCTGATAGCTTTGGAGCGTTGAAGCATCTTGTGTTCCTTTGTTTAGAAAAAGCATTGATAGGGAAGCTACCCGATTCGATAACATGTTTGAAGAAGCTTGAGATACTGGATTAGTCAACACAACAGACTGTTGCTGCGTCACAAACTTTTGGGCCTCTGCAAGCTGAGGACACATATGGGTTGGTTGGTCTTCCGTGCACAAGTTGCATGGATACCTCACCTTCTATTTTTCAGTGTTGTCCCCACCAGCATTATCGGTAGGTTTTTTATCCCCCTTACCCTTCTTTCATTGTTTTTTATTCCCTTCAGGCTGTTGGGTGGCCTTTGGGTTAGTCGATTGCACTGTGTGTACCTCCGACGTTTTGGTAGGGGGAGCAACAAAAGCAGTAGTTTGGTTGGTCGTTGTGTGTTGTATAGATAACTGTTGCCACTGATTTGTCAATTTCTCAACGGGCTTTGTTTTTGCTGAACCAACAATACCATCGGCATGTGGTCCAACTCTCTGTCTAGTTATATCCAGTATTGAACATGGCGCATCTGGCAAGATGTTGTATAATAAATCGAACTGAGAATAGATGAGATCGAACTGTTGAGCCCTCATGATGGCATCTTCTTCGGAGAAAACTCCTGACGTCGCGATGTCTTTGGATAAATGCAGGACCAAATACTTAAGGAACCACTCAAGCAGGAATGTTGGTGGGATTGGCACCTTGATTAAACTCTTCCAGCGTCTCCATTCTCGGATGTGATCAAACATATGGTCCGTTGTTGTCTGTTCGAAATTGGCGAGCAGCTCTGTGCCAGCATCATATCTCACAGGTAACTGGATATGGTTCAGGAAAGCCATCGCCAGTTAACCAAAAGAAGAGTATCTTGAGCGATTGAGCTCAATGTACCATTTCGCGGCACTCCCAATGAGAGTACGTTGAAACAATCGCAACTGTACGGAGTCATCTTTCAATGAGTTAGATGAGCACCAAAGATGAAAGGTAGTCACGTGATCTCCTGGATCTTCATTAGGTTTGGCTTCAAACTTTGGGATGTCCAATCAACGCGGATCGTGACAAATAGGGTCATTCAACAACCTTGTCAAATCTGGCAAATGCAAAGTCGCCAGGAAGGGAAGTTTGAGTTGTTGGTGATAACCTGGGAAAAAAGGGGCCTGGGGTTTGACTGGCACCAAGTTACCAAAAAAAGTTTGGCTACTGGCCCGGATTCTGGTAGGAAACATGGCCCTGGCCAGCGTATGGATTTTGCATATGTGGAGACATCATCGGTTGATTTCCCAAATAGGACATAGATTGTTCGGCATCCATTATATTTGAATGAATTTGGGAAGGGTTACCCCATGCCGGTCCTGTGGCGATAGGCATAGTAGTTTGTCCGAGGTTCCATTGATTGTGGAAAGAATTACCCCAGATTGGCATTCTGGACGAGGGAATAGATCCCTACTAAGAATTCCAAGGCACTGATGCAGAAGAAGTTCCTAGGTTTGCCCCCTGTGCAGGAATAGTACCCTGCATAGGAGTATATTGTCCAAAAATGGGATTGCCCCCAGTCGAGAAAGCGGCTGATGAGAAGGCGTTGTTACCAAATGTTTCGTTTAAAGAAAATGGTGTCAAACCTACCGGCATACTATGCGAAGGTGGTCTTTGACTCCCCGCTCCAAATAAACCATGGTGTGTAGGTTACCTGGCGGACTGCTGATGTGAGCCACCGACTGAAGGGGACAAAGGAGGTATATGACCCCCTCCGTAAGGGAAAGCGTTAAAAGGAGCAGGAGTGCCCCCCATGTGACCTTGCAGAGGAGAACTAGAGCTCCCTGCCCCTAGAACTAAAGTTTGTAAAGTGGAGTAGGAAAGTACAAGACTTGTACCCAAACTAGGAATCCCTTATGAGAACGGAGGGCCTGTCACACTTGGTGTGAAAGAGGTTGTGGCCGTCGCCAAAGATGGGATCGGACCACTGTACAATGTAGAAGCGGTTGAGACCATGGTGGCTTGGACCGATGATGGTGGGTTAGGAGGTGAACACTCTCCTGTGGGGACAACCGTAGTGGGAATGGAAGAATTCCTAGAGGGAGTAACAACATTTGTTTCCATTACTGTGTGCAACACTATCTGGTGCTCGTAAAATTGAATTGGTATGATGAAAGGTGCCAAGAAATCAGTGGTTGGGGTTTCAACCGGGCCAAGAGCATGTGCTTCAAGGTCCAAAATGGTCGATTCCTCCGGGTGTTGGTCGGGAATAATTGCTTGTAACCCGGTCGCTTCAAAATACCCTTGTTGGTCTAGCTTTCGCCTCAATGGTGGCGAGGGTGGCTCCAATGTAACCGGCGGCAAGCCAAGAATCCTTCGTGACCGGCGGAGCTCGTGATCCTCCACTGTGTGAGAAGATCAAAGACACTCTAAGGTAGTCTAAACACTCAAAAGTAACACACACTAAAAAAGTCCCTAGACGATAAAACAGACAAACACTAAACTAATTGAAAGAACAGTTACAACAACCAACACTAGAGCAACTTACCAGTGCAAGCACACCTCGAACACAGAAGCACCCTCTAGGTATACTCTGTAAAGCGTGGCCCGATGTTTGTCCTAGGTACCGTGGTATACCCTCGCAATCACCTGTGTATGTCCCTAAAATAGATAGGCAACTAGGTTGCCAGCGCGCAAACAGTCACTAGGCGGGTACAGTCGAAAGTCGGGTGGACCACAATGAGCAGGGTATTGAGCCGGAAACCTGTCAAGGGTATCGAAAACAAGTGGTCCGAAAGACAACTGAGGACCTCAAACAGATTTGAGACCCATGAAGCCCCGTGGCAAATGCAATCAACGGAATCCCAAAACAAGCCCTCTATATGTGTTCTCCACTACGATTGGTCCAACTTTGGAGGGGTTATCTCCGATACCTTTCCGCACGCGACCTCGTGTTTATCCCCTGTGTTAGAGGGGGGTCTCGGATAAATTTCACGACACTGGACTTGACACTCCCTAACTCAGACTCCAATGTTTGATTTTAAATGGCCTTGAAGAGTTTCCTCTCCAACCTAATCCAAGGCCCTAATCCTGAAATAGTTGGTGAACCCTACAAACATAAAAGTCTAGTAGATTTTAAATTTAGCGTTAATTTTATGGATTTGTCTTATGTCAAGGGGTATGAAAGTGAAACTGATGATGTGTAAAAGACGAAAGCAAAAAATGAATAAAAAAGCTGGAAACAAAACTTTTACTTAATGCAAAATTTAACCAACTTTTCAAAATAAATATTTTTAATTTTCTAAGATTTTGGACATCAAACTCAAAAGAAATTTCACTTGACTACAAGCTACTTATGATCTAAGTAAACTGCAAAAACTTATGAAATAAATGACTTTTCCCTGGTTAATAATGCATAAATACACTCTTCAACCAAACAAGAAAATGAAAAGAGATTTTTTATTTTATTTTATTTCAATGTTAATAAAGCAAAAAATGAAAAATACCAACAAGCAAAAACCAAGAAAAACAATTCTAGCCTAAACACAGATCGCAGAGAATCACTTCAAGAAATCACACACTAGCAATAAAAAATGACTCTCACACTTGTCTAAGAACCTTTAAAAAATTCTTTTATTTTTATGATAACTTTTTAAATGAGAAAAAACAAGCTAAAGGTAAGATTAATCCTAAGCTATTGACTGCTAAGACAGAGATTCAAATACCTGAGAGGTATAATTCTCATCAAGGGAAAGGATGACTGCCTTACCCTCAACATAAATTGTCATGCACAAGCACGCTATTGTTTATCCAATAGCCAGTGTGTGAACGCGAGCTGTATAGAGACAAAGAGAGTGTACATGCGGGCTGACCTTATACAGGCCACGTGTATCTCTAAACCCTGAGCAAAACTAAAAATAGACAAAGCAAACCAGGAAGAGACCATTGATATTGATAACCAGGGTCTCCTGAAGGCTTGGATACTCTTTTTTAACAGAAAAAGCAAACAATGTAAGGAAAAATTTATAAAGCAAAACAATCTGAGATAAGATTGCAAACAACCAAGACTCGGACAGAATTACAGAAAACCCCTGAGAATGTGTGATTTTGACAGGGAAGAGGATGACTGCCTCAAAAATTCTCTGAACTCTAGACGCTACTGCTACTTCTTCAGCTAGCATTCACATGGGGGATGTAAGAGAGTAGGGCGCAGGTATACGCGTGTAGACCTTATTCAGGCCGCGTGTACCTCTATGGGTCCCGAAACAAAACAAAACAAAAAAAAAAAGTCAAGCAAATAACAGAGAAAGATGGTATGGAAAACTAGACTCCCTCTTAGCTCAGACCTTACAGAAACTAAAAGAAAAAATAGGCAAGAAAAACTAGTCTTTAAAACTACCAAAAAACTAAATAAAATTCCAGGAACCCTAGAGAGTCTCCCCAGTATGGTCGCCAATTCTGTTGTGAGGGAAATCTCCTTATGGACTAGCAAATAGGGTTAGACTTTGCATGCAGATATGACCTATAGAAAATCTACTTTCTACCTTCGTCCCTAGACTTAAATCCCAGTTCCTTTTAGTAAATGCATGGCTAGATCAACCTACCTCGTTCCGGGCGTTCGATGTCGATCCCTTGTCACACTTGATTACTAGTTCGTGGTTCTCCTTTCCAATGCTAACCTACATACAAGAAAAGAAACAACTACACATGCATACTACCTATTGAATAACGGGTGAGAAATTCAAACATGTACTTAGCAAATTATGAATAATGTTGGACACACCTACCACACTTAGAGGGGGGGGTGAATGAGTGTGGGGATCTTTTTCCCAAAACTTCCCTCTTACACAAAACTCATTAGTTAACATTTGAAATTTACTCATTACTCATTCTTGTCATTAATAATCAGTTAGATGTGAATACATATCAGCAACATATATCAACAATATATCATCAACAAATCATCTCCACAAGGAACACAAGATGTATGTACAATTTTTCTTTTTATTATGGACTTCAATCTGGGGGTTTTTCAGCAACAACTGAATAGAGTACAACTCTACAAGAGAACTAGCTCTATAATCAAGACTCATCTTACATTCTTAGCACCAACTGAGATGAGGCAACAATCCTCAACAGATATCAATCTGTACCATAAACAAGAGCATCAACCATGCACCAACTTGTGCCAAACAACCTGTAATCAACATGTACCATAAACAAGTGCATCCAACCATGTACCAAGTATATACCAAT
>ML820983.1:14283-27642 GCA_009831015.1 Picea engelmannii | reverse complement strand
TACAGTCAAGATTCAACCCTTTGTGTTCAATTGGTTACACTTCCAATTTCAAATGATACACTTAGAATTAGAATCAATATACGATTGGAATGCTTTTCATTGAACATAGAGTTTGAATTATCACTTCACACAATGCCTCCAATTGCTTATGCAAAGTGTACATTCAAGTCACCTATGTATTGTTTGCTTCATGGAATTTACATGGAAGCTCTACATTACTCTTCAAAGCTCTCTTAATCAAACTTATTAATTCTTTGAAAAATTGAAATGCAATGTAAATTAGTCAATTGCATAATTGAATTTCTATGTATATTTAATATGGCTTATCTTAGTGATGTTTTTCTTACCATCACCAACTACTTCCAATGGAAATTTCATATGGAGGATTTATTAAAAAGTAAAGGATTGTACTGGATTACTTTGGGAAAATAACAAGAACCCACTCATGATGAAAAGTATTTCAAATGGATTAATATTAATAATGAAGCATGTGGACTAATCGGAATGTCCATCTCTCATGATCTCTCATAATTTAAGTTTTCACCTTAAACAAATTAACACCCCCAATAAAGCTTGGGAAAAGCTTGAAGTTGTGTTTGGTAAACACAATATTACTTGAGCTCACTAGTTGGAAATTAGTTAATGAATTTAAGTCTAAATGATTTTCCTTGCATTGAATATTACTTATCTAAGTTCAAAACACTTAGACTTTTGTGTATAGAGTGCCAACTAGATCTGAAGGAATATCGATGCATATATGTTATTATCTATAAGCTTGGTAGTGCATATTTTGTTTTTGTATCTACCTATTATTCCACTAGAGAAGCTCTATGGGATGCTTATAAAGAACCCTCTCTTGGGTCCTTTTGTGATGCTCTAATTTGAGAACAAGATAAACTTGTGCAACTTGGACTGATCAACACTACAAGTACATCCAACAAAGCCTTAGTGGCCCAGGAGAAAGAAAAATCCAAAAATCCCAAAAATCAACATCCTCACCACAACAACAAGCAAAACAAGGGTCCCAAACCCTCTCCTCCATCTTTTTCTCCTAATCATGGTGACAAAGGAGCAAAATCTAAAAAGAAGAAGACTGACAGACACTGCAACTTTTTTGGGAAAGATGGTCATGTGTTGTCCAAATGTTTTAAGAAAATGGAAGCTTTGGAAGCAGCGATGAAGAAGCACAACATTAGTATTGATTATTCTTCTTCTAAATCTTCTTCTCATGGACATGCATTTTCTGCTTCTGATTTCTCCTTCAATGCAACTTCCATTTATTCTTTTGATGAGTGGCTTATTGATTCTAGAGCATCTTATCATATAGCTAAGGATAAAGCCATATTTTGTGCTCTTAATGAATGTAACACAAAGAGAATATTTGTTGGTGATGATAGATCTCTTACTATTGTAGGGTATGGAACAGATCAGGGAGATAATGGTCATTTCAATGATGTATTATGTGTTCCAAGTCTTCTCGACAACTTTTTATCGGTGTATCAAATCACTCATTCAAGTGAAGGTAAAACCGTAGAGTTTTCACCTCACCAAGTTGTAATCAAGGATCTAAAAAATCCTAAGCATGTTCTTGCAACTAGAATTGTTTATGATATTACCAGGTTGTACAAATTTGACAACTTTGGGTCATCATATTTTCTATCAATTTTTATTGTTCATAGAAATGACTTGAGAAAAATTTGGCATGGGCAGTTTGGTCATCTAAACTATTTGATGCAAACCCCATCCTCTCCTAGGTTCCGCGCAACTACTCGATCTAGGATCATTCACAATCAGGAGATGGATCATCTCTTCGGGCGCTGTTGAGCCCCCAAAATATTATACACAGGTCCTTAATTTCATGTGCATGTCCAATAATGAACCTGTGGGCTCTTACTAAGCCCCTTTGATTCTGAAATCAAATTTCAGGCCCCTAGCCCTTTTTCTCTGGCTAACTCCTCACGTGACTGAGGGTTGTGACCAAGCGCTAATAAATAGGCATTATTTCGATGCTTTGGCCTTCGGTGATCTCTATCTTTCTTTCCCTTCAACTTCCTCGAATGCCCAAATCTTGTGAACTGTCGAAAAACCATAGGCAGCAAGATGAACAGCTCTCAAGAACAGAGATCGGCGGCTCAATCTCCATTGTTTCGGGCTTCGACGATTTCTTTTGATCGCACCAACACATACACCACCCACAAACTGTTGATCACCGAAAAGACAAATCGAACGGCTCTTAATCCACCACTGGATCGACGGCTCTCCGCCTCTTTCACACTTCTGGCTTCAACGATTTCTCCACAGCCTTTTTCCACAAATTTCCCGAATCGGCGAATATGCCCAAGTGTTAAATTGACGGTCCTCAAACTCCACAGATCGATGGTTTAGATTCTTTCTTATCGGGCTTCGAGAGTTTTGGGCATCGACACAACATAACCCCAACACACTTGGAGTTCTGAACGTCGAAATGGCTGATCAGACGGCCTCTGATGCTCTCATAGATAAACGGCCCCCAATGCTTCAGCGGATTTCGAATCACCACACACAAAAATCTCCCCAAGTCCTTTTTCGCTAGATTCCCAGATCTGGCGCCACATGTCTAGTGTGATCGACGGCTCAAATTCACTCCAGCTTCCATCCCTTCGGGAGTCTTCCGCTAATACTTGGCCATAAACCCTCTGGAGTACTAAGGCTATGAACCTTCGTCTTCTGATGCATTTCCACCATGATGGATGGCCCGGATAAACTCTGGCCTTCGGGAGATCATTCTCCAAACCACTTCATGAATCCTCCGGAGTATTAAACCTTCGGATCTCGAGATCGACTGCCACATGTCTCCTCCCGATCAATGGTCGAGATCTACTCCATTGATTCGGAGCTTCGAGATTTCTAGACCCTTGGGACCTTTCACCTTTGTTCCTCTGGAGTACTGAGGCTCTGGACCATGCCTTATCTGTTGAAATGTGTCCTGATTGATGGACGGTCCCGATTCTCTTCAGACTCCGGGACTTTGTGAGTCCTCTCACCTTCTCTACCTAGTTCCTCCAGACTGAACGATCCACTGATGCATGTCCCACCTAATCGACGCTCCAAATTTACTCCGGCTCCCAGGACTTCGGGAGCACTTTGACTCAATTCTGTGTGATTCCTCCAAAGTGTTGGTTCTTCGGACCATTTCTAATCTTCTGCCATGTGTCCTCTTCAACCAACGGTTAAGATCAACTCCGTTCTTCGAAGCTCCGGAGGATTTAATCATTCCTTGCCTCTGTTTCCTCTGAAATGATAACCTTCTGGACTTTCGGATCCACTAACACGTGTCTCGGCTGATGGACGGTCCAGATTTACTTCAGGTCCCCGTGACTTTGGGAACCTCATCTCCTTTGTGGCACTGTATGGAAAATATTTGGACTTTCGCAGTACAAAAAATGCTCAAGCTTAAACCCAGGGAAACTCACCTGGATCCGACGGTTGTTGTTGCTCATGCCCAGATCTAATGGCCGAAATATTTTCTCCTCTTGCATGCTCCTCCTCGAGTCTCGACTCGAATCTAACAGTCCAGATTGCTCCCGACAGCAAATCTGATGGATTTTGTAGCTTCTCCTCCTATGTGACTGTTGTGCTTTCCTTCTAATGAAGGATTTCTCAAACTTTTTCAAAGACTTGACCTTTGATCCTTCTCCTCAGAAAGCCTACTCACAGGCTCGTGATGCGCCTCCTGAGCTTGAAATGCTTTAAAATTCAAAAGGGCTTGGCCCTTTGAATGTTTCCCTCCTACATGGTTGTCAACTCCTTGTACCTCCTTGAGTCCTGAATTCTAAGAATTCACTTGCACACTCCTTGCGCTCTCTGTGTGCAGACTTGCACTGCTCCTCTTGAGCTATATCTTCGGAGGTACCCTCTTGGAAACCTTCCTCCCATAACTCGAAATGGAATTATCGTGCACTCCTTGCGCTTGCTCAATGCACTCCTTTCTGAGCCCTAAGAGTATTCAATAACTCTGGTATGTCTTCTTCAAAGTATTCAATAACTCTAGTATGTCTTCTTCAGAGTATTCAATAACTTTGGTACGCCTTTCGTGTCACTATTTCTCCTTTCTAAGTTTGAAATTGTTCTGGTGTGCCCACCTGGAATGCTCTTCTCTGAACTCAAAAGAGAGTTCAAGTGCACTCCTTGCACTTGCTTCACAGAGTTTTCTCTAACTCTAGTGTGCACTCCTTGCACGATCCTAAGAATCTGGAATACTCAGAAATTCACAAAGATAGAGAATTCTATCTAAACTTGCGAATGTAACCTACTTGCACATCTACAGCATACATAAATAAACACAGAAAAAATTCAGAGAATAAACATTCACCACACATAAAAACACAGAAACCTCATATGCACGTAAAACTACTTTTGTATTAATTATGAATGCTTATGTTCAAAGATTTACAAAGGCTGGCTGCAACTGAGTCTCAGCTCTTCTCCTCTCCTCTCTTGAGCTCTCTCAACTCGCTCATCAACCAACTCATTCTAACCTAATGAATTTTTACACAATGATCTTTTACAAAAGAGGGGCTCCTTGAGCCTTCCCTCCAGCCACTGACTCGCATTTAATGGCATTCAATTACAATCAATGGACAACTAGTTTGAATCAGGCCTAAACATATCTACCTATCAGCCATCAAAGGCGACTCCACATGCAGCCTGTACAAAGGCACATGGCTTGGATTTCCTGAGCCTTACAATATTTAATACATTTAATTCTGCATTTAAAATTTTAAATTTGGGTTCAAAATGAGAGGGTTGGCACCTCTCTTCCCTTGGAACTCGTTCCTCCTTGTGCGTTGATGCGTTGGATTGATGGTGCTTGATGAGGTGGAGCTATGCTCTTGCATCACTATCGCTCATTGCGGAAACTATGTAATCAACATATGGTGATTGGTCTTCCTCTTGTTTCTTGTAGAGATGGTGTTTGTGCAAGTTGTGTTCTCAGCAAACATCATCGGGACATTTTTGACAAACGTGCCTCTTGGAATGCCTTGGCCCCTTTTCATCTTGTTCACAGTGACTTGTGTGGTCCACTTTCTTCTCATTTTAATGGGATCAAGTATTTCTTAACTTTTATTGACGACTTCTCCTGACGCACTTGGGTTTACTTCTTAAAAATTAAGAGCGAAGTGTTTGACAATTTTTTGGCCTAGAAGGCCCTTGTAGAAAAACAATATGGACATCAACTTCAACGGTTAAGAAGAGATAATGGAGAAAAATATGTGAACGGTAATTTTACAAGTTATTGCACTGCACGGGGCATCCAAATGCAACGCACTATTCCATATACAGCACAACAAAATGGTGTTGTTGAGAGAAAGAACTGCACATTAAAAGAAATGGATAATTGTATGATCCAATCTAAGGGATTAAGTCTTAATTATTGCGTGGAATCCATTAACTATGCAAATTAAATAATAAATCACACTCCCACAAAGGTTCTTAAAAACATAACGCTGGAAGAAGCATGCAATAACATTAAGCAAGACGTAAGCTCACATTCCTGCTGAGAAAAGGAAAGCTTTACAGCCTAAAAGTGAGAAGTGTATTTTTGTTCGTTATTATGAATATGTCAAAGGTTGCAAACTTCTTCAACCTCATTCAAATGAAATTATTATTTGAAGAGATGTTAAATTTGATGAAAATATCTTAGCTTGTGAGCCTAATTCGTCGTTTGTGCCGCCTTCAGCCTGCGATCCATCTTCGTCATTTGATCCATCTTCTATTCCTATTATGGTTTCTTCTTCTTCAGATGATAACAGTGAGGATGAAAATCCACCTCCTCCTACTCGCCTTCCTCCAGATGTGTCCATTGAACATGAACCTGAACTAGCACCATTGCTTCCTAGATGGGTCCATTCAACATGAGAAGCAATTGTTGATCTTGTTGGTGATTCTTCATATCATCATCGAACACATTCGCATTTCCAATGAGCTTCTTCTCTTTTGGATCAAGTTTCATAGATTCATGATCGAGAGACATTTGCAGAAGCTTCAAGTCATCCATATTGGGATACATCAATGAATGAAGAGTATTTTTCGTTAATGGAAAATGATACTTGGGATATTGTACCTCTTCTGAAAGGACAAAAACTTGTCAAATTTAAATGGGTCTACAGAACTAAATGTGCATCGGATGGAAGTGTTGAAAGACACAAGGCTCGATTAGTTGCCAACAAATTCTCCCAAGTTGAAGGAATTGACTATAATGAAAACTTTTCCCCTGTAGCGAAAATCAATTCCATTTGTCGTGTTCTATCCCTTGTAGCCTCACATAAATGAAAGGTCCATCAAATGGATGTCAAATATATCTTCTTGCATGGAGATTTGCAAGAAGAAATATACATGGAACAACCTCCTGGCTTTGTCCAGAATCACTCGAGCCTTGTTTTTCTCCTTAAGAAATATCTTTATGGTCTTAAGCAAGCTCCTCGAGCTTGGTATGCGGACAACTTTCTTCTTGATATCGGCTTTTCTAGATGTCATTCTAGCCCTAATGTATGTACCAAGAAAGTAGGAAGCCATCTCATAATCCTTGTTCTTTATGTTGATGAGCTTATCTTCATTGGAAGTGACCCAAAAATTTTAAACCATGTTCAAAGCATCCTTAAGAAGAGGTTTGAAATGAACAACTTAGGCTATTTTCACTATTTCCTTGGACTCCAAGATTTTCAAACCAAGGAAGGAATTTTTCTTTCCCAGTCTAAGTATGTTTGTGACCTTCTTCATCGCTTTCACATGGAATATTCAACGACCCCTTATCCCTTATAGTCTAGAGTCAAACTTGGTGCCACCTGTACTAATTCTCCCGAAGTTGATGCCACTTTGTACCGTCAATTAGTTGGTATCCTCTTATACTTGACTCATACTCATCTTGATATTTCCTTTGATATTGGTCTGGTTGGTTGGTATATGTAAACACCCAATGAAAGCCATTGGAAAGAATCTAAAAGGATAGTTTTGTATGTCTAGGGTACAGTTTAGTTTGGGATACATTACATCTCAGGGGGGGGTCGTTTATTGGTTGGTTTCACTTATTCAAATTAGTTCGATGAACCTAATGATCGAAATTTTACTGCAGGTTAAGTTTTCACATGAGAGAAACAACAAAATATTCCTATTTCTTCAGCAAAAGAAAAGTCTCGAGTAGCAGTTAATGCAAGTTACAAATTCTTGTGGCTTCGACATATCCTTTCAGAGTTTGGATTCCAATAGCAGCATCTAACCACCCTTTGGTGTGACAATCATAGTGTCATCAAGCTCACCAAAGATCTAGTTCAACGTAAGCGCATCAAACACATAGAGCTACACATGCACTTCATCAGAAAGCTCATTCATGATCATGTTATTAAAGTTCTATTTTTCCCTATAGAAGATCAAGTTGCAAACATTTCACAAAGACTCTTACAGAAGTGAAGTTTTCCAAACTTCGATCAATTTTAGGAGTTCAGGAAGTTGTCATTAAGGGGGGATATGCTCTAATGTCTCCTTCATTTTCCTATTGTGTCGCCTTTGTAAATCCTTCAATCTTAACCCAAGTTGTTCTTAAGGGGGTATGTTAGGATATTTAGACACTTAGGATTTAGTAAAGATCAAATTGGTCTAATGTGTCGTTAGGTAAAAGTGTGTTTCTTTATTATGCATTAATATGCATTTGTAGTTAGGTAATCTGACGGACACGATATGTTCTCGACAAAGAGTGATCTGACAGATCATATTCTCCTTGACATTAACAGCTACATTGATATGTGGCTTAACACCTAATTGGTCCATCATCTCTATATAAAGATCATGAAGGGCCATTTTTCGATGATTGATTGTGATAAACTCTCTTGTAAATCTCTTTGTAATATTTTTATTTTGCATTAATAAATTTCTCCAAGTGGCCACGTTGGTTGGGATCGTGGATGTTTCCCCTATTGATTTTTCTATAAGAGATAATATGAGATGATATATGATCAACATATTATTACAATGATGAGTGTTCCATATATAGAGAACATATGGTGACCATCCATGAAACGATGCGTTCCTTGGATAATAAGTAACTATTTATTATTATTATTACTTATTATATATATTATTTAATAATCAATAATTATATTATTAATTACTAATCTAGGAGAATGTCTTCTCGATGTTTTCCAAACATCAACACTCCCTCTCAATGAGGGAGACATTCTACATCATGTCAAGTGTGTCTCTTAAGTATACAAACTTCACCCTAGACTTGTGACACATGTCTATCAGTCCTTGGAGACGTCTCTCTCCCACCTGAATCAAGGTGAAACTCCCCTTGTGGCTCTCCCTCTAAGCCAATTGACTCTCTCTAAGATCAGGATCATTCTGGGTTTGCATGTGATAGCGTCTAGCATCTCAAGTCTTTATCATTCCTAGTCAAATCAACATGACTAAGGAGAAATCCTACACATGGGCCATTCACCACAAGTACACCCTTGTGAGTGAGTGTCATCCTGATGCTATCTAACACATGGAAAGCACCTCGAGTCCATATCACTCATTTTCATGCTCAAAGAAGGACTATGTTTGGGCCCATTTACCATAAGTACACCCTTATGATAAATGTATCATATCTCCCTTGGTCTACATCCCAATATAGAACAAGGTTTACTTGATGCTTACTCGGGGCATTGTAGAAAAAGGTCTATCACACATGGCACTCCCATGTGAACTTATAGAGTCTAATCCCTCTAGAAACACTGGGGTCAACTCCCCATAGTGTGTAACATCAAGGTCAACTCCCTTGACATTTCCTCATGTGCTCTCCACAAGGGATGTGTCATCATGTGCTCTCAACAAGGGATGTGTAATCATGTGATCTCCATAAGGGACGTTGGGATATAATCCCAAACCCACTTATCCCTCTTGGATAAGTGTCCTCACATATCAACTCAACTCAGTCACAGAGGAGTACAATCTAGACTTCTAGAGGTTACTCTCTCTAGAAACACTAGGGTCAACTCCCCATAGTGTGTGACGTCAAGGTCAACTCTCTTGACGTGTCCTCATGTTCTCTCCACAAGGGATGTGTCCTCATGTGCCCTCCACGAGGTATGTTGGGATATAATCCCAAACCCACTTATCCCTCTTGGATAAGTGTCCTCACGGATCAACTCAACTCATTCAAAGAGGAGTACGACCCGGAGAATGTCTTGGGAAGATGAAAACATCAAAACTCCCTCTCAATGAGGGAGGCATTCTCTGCCATGACAGTGTTGAAATTACTAAGACAACTGAGAGGGGGGGTGAATCAGTTGTTATTGTGCTTAAACAATTTTAAGCCTATTAATACATTCTTAATCTTTCTTCAAGTGATCATCAACATTATACAGCATATGGACAATAAAATAATGAGCATCAATCACACATAAGATATACGCAGAGATAGATTTTCACGAGGAAACCCATAAAGGGAGAAAACCTCTTCTTATTCGAAATGATAGGCAGTCTTTTAAGTTATGTACATCATCTATAATTGAGCATCAACTCAATGTGAGGCTACAACCTTTGTTTTGCAAGCTGCAACTTGCTGAGAGCACCAACTCTTTGTTTTCACTAGCACCCACTAGAAGGAAGCACCAACTCTCTGGTTTCTCTAGCACCAACTAGAAGGAATCTACAACTCCCTGTGTTCAAGCACCCACTTGAACCTCTAAGGACACCAGTCCTCCCTAGCACCTCCCTACCACCCTGTTTTATAAATATTTGCTACTGAAACTCATTATAGTGATATAATGTTCAACAATGGCTTACCAGACTCATCATTGTTCTGCTGCATTTCGTTGCTCTGTCTGCCTCACTGCCTTCCTGTACACATGACTTGCGTTGTATGTTCTTCTGTTTGTTATGCTTTGTGCGCCATGTCCATTCACTACACAGTTCCTCTTCTATTCAATTCAGTTGTTGCACTCTCCTCCTTCTTCACACATGAATCACCTTCAACAAAAGCAACCACAACAACTCCAATGGCAACAACACAAAAAAAATGCATCTCTTCTCTGTACCGTGTACTTATAGCTTCTTTGAACCTTGTGCATGCAATGCATGCAATACCTCTGCATACTCACACTGCACTGATATCCTCCACCTCTCGAGTGCTCTACCTGATCATCGCAACTCTTCAACTTCTCTGGTGGTTCCCACCACGCATCCAGCATCACTGGGTGTTCTGCTGAGATTCCTCAGCCTCTCTGGCAGTTGAGACTCTTCGTCTTCTCTGTTACAGTTGAGCTCACCCTCTCTGTTTCAGCTACAGGCTCCAACCCTCTTCCAGCTATCAATCGCCCCTATGACCTATCTTCATCCCATTGGAAAATTCCCAGAGACTCTTCAGCTCCTCTGGCAGAAACCATCAATGGTTTCTAGCAGTTACATTGTGAGGAGAAAGATTAGCTCTTCGATTATGCTCAAATTCACCTACACCGTTGGATTAACTCTGAAGGGTATTGTCGTTATTTACCCGTTTCGTACTTTTGCAATTTGGAGATTCTGCGATGAGACATCATGACTCTCCATGTCACGAGCTCCGAAAAGGAGCTTGGTTTCTCTAGCTCCCTCCTCTACGTGACCACAGGCGGTGACCACCGATTACAGCTACAATTCACCTTTTTGGTATTTCGGCATTCGTATGATCCAGTGTCTCAACACTCCCAGATGAAATCCCTGAAATTCAGAGGCAGAGCTCATCTGCACTAGGTCCTTCCTCCATGTGACCACACGCGGTGACCATAGGCCGTGCTAAAAGGCTCTTTGTACTCATGATCTTCATCGACCTTGATCGATGGTCCACGATCTCAATGAATCAACGGTCCAGATCTTTTTGCGATCTCACATCTCACTGTTCCTTAGATGGAGGTTCTCGTCACTCCAAGTCGCGATAGGTGAAACTCCGAGATGGAGCTCAGATCGACGGTCCACATTCTTGGTGAATTGACAGTCCAAATCTTATCGTGAGTTTACATCTCGCGATTCCTGTGATGGAGGTTCTCGTCACTCCAAGTCACGATAGGCGAAGCTCCGAGATGGAGCTCAGATCAATGGTCCACATTCTTGGTGAATTGACAGTCCATATCTTGCGTATCGCGAGTTTGAACCTCTTTCCTTTGGATTTCTCGATCTGCGAAACTCCGAAATGAAGTCTTTGTGGTGCTCTGATTTTTCTCCACGCGTCCTCTTGATCCAATGGTCCACGACTATCCTTTTTGACGTGGTCTGCCATATTCACCTACTGGATCTGATGGCCTAGATCACACCTTGATCCAATGGCTAGGATCATTTCGCCATTTCGCATTTCGTGATTTCAGCACTTCGTGATTTCAGCACTTCGTGATTTCACCACTTTGCAATTTTTCCTTCTTATGATGAAGGGTCTCAAGCCTTCAAGTCCCGATCTATGAAACTCTGAAATGGAGTCAGACCAACATATTTCATCATTTCTCATTTTGCCTCTTCTTTCTCTTTAATGAACGTTCAGGTTCTCCCTGATCCAATGATGGTCAGATCTTACGCTCAGATCTGATGCCTAAAATCTGTCCTCCTCTTTTGCGCGTTCTTCTTGTCTGAATTCATATCTGACAGTCATCGAGGATTCGAGATGGGGTCCAACGATCACTGATGCTCCTCCTCTTCCATTATCACTGCGTTGTTGATCATGTTGATCTTTGTCATCGATGTTCTTGCCATCAATGCACACTCTGATCCTTCCATCAATGACAAGCTCACTTTGCCTGTTAAACCTGCCAACAATCCTCTGCACTATCTCTTCTGAACTTATCGAGCTTGCTCTACAGTGTCTTCCTAAAATACTTCTGATACTTCTTCTTATACTCATGCCATCTTCATTGTTGTACTTTCCATCAATGACAAGCATATGTTGCCTGTTAAACATTTACCAACAATCTCCCCCTTTGGCATTGATGGCAACTAAGGCACCTGAATTCTTTTCTCCCCCTTTGACATCAATGTCAAAGAGAACATATTCCCCTTGAGTTGTTGTAGTATTTTTAGGATTTATCAGATATTCAATCAATCAATATAAAACTACCCCTAACAG
Organism: Picea engelmannii; assembly: GCA_009831015.1. Lineage (NCBI taxonomy): Eukaryota > Viridiplantae > Streptophyta > Pinopsida > Pinales > Pinaceae > Picea > Picea engelmannii. The sequence goes on along the minus strand of ML820983.1, from coordinate 15,539 downwards.
GATGAACGTGCTTAGATGTTAGATGGGATGACACCCAGCTTCTGTCGGAGATAATCAAATGGTGTCTTGGCTAGGGGTTTAGTAAAGATGTCTGTTATATGTTCTGTGGAAGGGATATAATTGAACTGAACAACTCTATTTGTGACTTATTCTCTGAGAAAATGGTATTTTATTGGGATATGCTTAGTTTTGGAATGAAGAATAGGATTCTTGGAGACACTGATGGCACCAGTGTTATCACAGTGAATTGTAATCGGATCAGTATAGTTTACCTTCAAATCTGCAAGAGTTTGAATCATCCACAAGATCTCAGTACAGCAAGTAGCAGCAGCAATTTACTCTGATTTTGTAGTTGATAAGGAAATAGACCCATGTTTCTTACTAATCCATGCTACCAACGAGTCTCCTAGGAAGAAGGCACCTCCACTGGTGCTCTTTCTTTCATCTACACAATTTGCCCAATCTGCATCTGAATAAGCAGTTAACTGAAAATTCTAATTTATGGGATACCACAGACCATAAGTCATTGTTCCCTTCAAGTATTTGAATATCCTTTTGACAGCTACCAAATGACTTTGTTTAGGAGTAGACTGATAACGACCTACCATTCCAACAGCTTGCATTATATCAGGACGAGATGTTGTGATGTACAGAAGACTGCCTATCATTGATCGATATGTCCTTTGATCAACATCGAGTGAAATGTCATCTTACTGAGCTTGCAACCAACCACCATGGGTGTACTAACAGGAGAGGAGTCCTCCATATGAAATTTCTTCAACATCTCTTTCAAGTATTTTTCTTGAGATATAAAATTCCTGCAGAACTCTGTTTTACTTGTAAGCCAAGAAAATATGACAGTTCTCCTATCATGGACATCTCAAATTTTGTTTGCATAGATTTAGCAAACCACTGGACAGATGATTCATTAGTACAGCCAAAAATAATATCATCTACATAAACCAAAACAACTAGTAAATTATCACCTTCAGACTTAATGTAAAGGTTACTGTCAACAGTACCTTTCTTGAACCCTTTTTCTTGTAAAAAATTGTCCAGTCTATAATACCAAGCTCATGGTGCTTCTTTTAGTCCATATAAGGCCTTCTTCCGCTTACAAACATAATTAGGATTATCTATCAATGAGAATCCTTCAGGTTGCTCCATATATACTTCTTCCTCTAGATCTCCATTAAGAAATGTTGACTTAACATCCATCTGATAAACTTTAAAGTTCTTATGACATGAATAAGCAA
>ML820982.1:66583-80667 GCA_009831015.1 Picea engelmannii | reverse complement strand
GTAGTGTCCCCTAACTAGCTTCTTGAAAGAAAAAAGAAATAAGAATAAAGACAAAAGGCATGAAAGGGCTTGGAAACATTTCAATCCATGACAGGTGCAGCTCACCCTCTACAGAGGCACCCACATGTAAGCCATACATTTCCCTGCTATCACTGCACCCCTTGCCCAGACATCCCTTACCACCTCATCCACTCACATGGCCTATATTTGACTTCTCCCAGAGACATCCCACATCCAGTGAGCATTAGACCAATAGGACTTCCAGGCGTTTCCTCCAAATTTGGCTTGTAGATTAGTATAATGTGTTTGAGCACTTGTCCGGGTAAAGGGGGTTTTATGCACATGTTTAATAACTTGATGATTAGATGTGATTGACATTGCTATGATACTTGTGACTTATGAGCCCATGGAGGGCGCATCTGTTGATGTTGCAGGACCACACTCGATGGACACGTACCCTGATGGACAAGTACACATAGGGAGATGATTAGTTCGGACCTCCATGGGGCTAAAATCCCACCAGATGGATACTGAGACCCCAGTAGGGGGAAGAGACAGAGCAAAGGATTGCATCAGAGAGAGAGGAGGACGTTTCACCAGGGGCAGCCTGGCAGGACTAGACCCAAGGGGTTGTGCCCTTTCCATCAGAATGTAGGCCTTGGAAGGCCCATGATGTCACCCAGGTCACCCATGACGTCATCCAGTGTTTTGGGAGTTTTTGGAAGTAGTTGTGTGCCAAGTGGCACATGTGGCAGGCTCCTGAGGCCCAAGAAGGCCTAACGTTTTGCTCCAGGAGGCCAACGTTGCCCAAAAAGGGCCTAATGTCACCCTAAAAGGGCATGACATCACCTTAACAGCTTAATTTAGGATTTTAATTATGACATTTAATGTAAAACTGTATTTTTGATGTACATTGACCATGTCGACCTTTTTTGACCTAAAATGTAATTAAAGGTCAATGATAATGTATAAATAGAGAGTTAAGACTCATTTTTTCATCATCTTTCACTCACACTTGTGTGAGGTTTGAAATTTGCGCCCTAATTAGGGTTTCATGACAGAAATTTAGTGTGCACTTGTTGAAGGAAGCCTATTTTTGGTGTTTTTGGGCATTTTCTTGGTGGAAAATCTACAACTAGGTGATGTGCTAGATTATGCTTGGTAAATGTAAGTAAAATTCTGTAATTCTTCTTTCTTTTGAATGGTTATAGTGTCTTCACTTTGCATTTGCTAAAGATTATGAAATTGCTAGCCCAAACCCTAGGAGATCAAGCACATGTTATTGTCCTTGTCTCAATTTGCTATCCACCTACTAGATTGTGCTAAGGAGTCATTTTTCTTGAAGCCATTGCTAGGGCCTTTCCATTGCAACACCCTAGCACTTGTTGCTTCATCTTAGTCGTCACTTGCTTCATTCTTTGAGTTAAAGAGGGATGAAAGTCTACTAAGGCCTAGGGTTGCCTACACCTTAGTGGTCACTTTCCCCTAGGGTTTGGTGTTTGAAGCCTTGGCTTACCAACACTTCATCCATCAACTCCTTTTGTCTTTGGCTCTCCCATTATCATTCTGCTCCTTCAACATTTGCAGCCACTTTATTGACTCCATTTTCCCTAAGAAAACACTAGTCCAAGGCCTCCTTTAAGTATTTTGATCAAACAACCTTCAAAACCTATTCTGCAAACAACCTACTAACATTTTCTAACCTTAAATAGATTGATCTACTAACCTACTTGTTGTTGTTACTAAAGTAAGCTACAGTCATTTAATGCAGCATTGAAATCTCATAAAGCAATTGTAAAGGCTGAATTATAGTTTGTCTTACATGCTTCTGTCAAATGCTAATGATATGACTTCAATGGTTAATGGTTTTAGGTCATTTTGAATCTAGTTTTAAGACATTTTATGTGAAGTATTGCTCTATAATCATTGTTGTTATAAGATTTTTGTTTACTTCATCATATTTAGCAAATTGATTTTATCAAGAAATTCCATGGTTTTATGAAGTGCTAACCAGCAAGTATACTTGCAAATATATCTAGTTTCTTGTTGCTTTGTTTCGAGCAGGTACACTTGACATATTATATTTTTATTGGTTTTAAAACCAGACTTTCTGATCGGTGGTGACTTGTGAGAGGGAACCTTTACCTAGCCTTTTCCCTTTGCCTTCTCAAAACCCCAAGTCACCGAGGACGTCTCCCCTGGGCCTACCACCCTAAATAGAAAGAGACATCCTATTGAGGTGACAGTGATAGGATTAGTCTCCAGTTACGCCAATTTGCTCCTCTTTAAACCTTTCTACTATCAAAGTACAAATTGTGCAATAACAAGGCCTTCTTCCTTTTCCCTCCCCCTTTTCTTCTCGTCTTCTTCCCTCAGGACCTCGTGAATCGTGCCAAAAACTTCCCAAAGGTACTTTCCCATCCATTCTAAACTCCCTCAAGAACTATTCCAACTACTATCTTGACTGATAGTCAGTTTCTAGGGTTGAGGACAGTTCGGATCTATATCATTTTAATTAAGCAGGGTATTGCCTGGCAGATTCATTCAAAACAGTGATGGTCTCCCTCTCGCCCACTCCTCTCATGACATTGTAACCTGTGAAGGCCATCCCTTTGGCAGTAGCTCAACATTCTCTATTTTATTAAAAATCAAACATATTTATATATATAGAAATATTACAAAATTTATCAAGGTCCATTGTTTATCCTTGATCACCCACGGGTCGGCTTATTGTTTTTCCATAATAACACTTATAATTACAGACTGGGGAAAAGAGGGGTGTTACACTGTCCCTATTTGCAGCGGTCAACAGAAATATATATCAGCAAGTAAAATAGCAAGTTACTGCATATTTAACCATCAAAATTGTCAAATAATTGACAATGAAGTACTAAAACAGTAGATAACTTTCCAATACTTAAGCATGAACTTTGACGGTAAATTAGGGCTGCCAAATGAAGTTATCAGCAAAGTGTTAGGGAAGCCTTATGGCTGTAGAAAACAATTGCTACAGCAGCAAATTTCAATCATAACAATCAACAAGTAAACCGTCAAAAAGATAGCCCATAACCAGTAGAACAATAATCTAGGTTTAGGAGTCAATTTCCACGGCTGAAAAGTGAATAAATGATGAAAGAAAGTGAAGTTTGTTGCAGCCCTAAGGGCTGTAGCATTAAATTTATAGTAGAAATGAAATCCTTGGCTAAAAGAGGACGCCCTTATGGCACAAGAAAACTTATAACATGTAGAAAAGATTCCAACTTAAACAATTTTGATATCTCGTAATTCTACATATCCCAATGCAATGATTTTATTTCTCCAATACAAGAGATTAGTGTCTTTAACTATTGGGTTATGGAGTCTTTAAAAATGAAAGAGCTAGTTGTGCTACTTCCTTGGGGGTGTAAGCCATTTTACTCCCCAAGGCAAGCAAGACTAGCTAAGGAAAAACCCTAGGAGGGTGTAAACCCTTTTACTCCTAGTATTCCTTTAGGCAACAAATTGTTCCAAGACAAACATGATGGGCTTAGTGGGGTTATATGCCCTTATAATCCCCAAAAGCTTAGCAAATTAACCTTGCGACCAAGAAAAGAAGTAATAACATGAAAGATTCCTTACCTAGTCCAAGCATTAACAAGATAAACTCCTTTTAACCAAGAAAATCCACCATATAAGCAAGAAATAGCCTCCAAGAAATAAAATGCCTTTCTTCTTCATCCAATAGCCAAAGCAAACCATAGCAAGAGATAGTTGAAAGAGAGATAGACAAAATTATCCAAGTAGGGTGCAAATTTCAGCCAAGAATCCTCTCCAAGATGGGAGAGTCATGATGTAAAAATGAAATGAAACGATCTCTATTTATACAAATCCTACTGCAAGTGTTTGTCCACTTAATTTTAGGGTAAACCACAAAGTAAGGGGACAACAACCCTTACTTTACCCCTTTACAATATAAAATTCAAATTTAAACCTAAAATGCACAGAAGAAACCCTAGGGAAGCATGATGTCACCCCTTTAGGGCAACGTTTTGGCACCTTTAGCAAATCGTTGAGCTTGGAGATGAAACGTTGGGCCTCTAGAGCCCTCCCTCTCAAGCGCTAGGGTCCTCAAGGTACCCCTCTCCATCCAAAGATGCCAAGTTTCAAGCAACAACACCACCACCACAAGCCCTGGCCCTAAGGTGACATCAACCTCCTCAAAAGTGACGTTTTAGCCTCAAGAGAAAATCGTTGGGCTGGCTAAGGTTTGGGTTATGTCCTCCATGGTATCTCCTCAGGCCTCCAAAGGCTAGCATCGTCGTCCGGTGTGCGGGCCATGGTATCCACCCTATGGGCTTCAAGCCCCAAGGAAGCCCAAGCTAGGATTGTTCTTCCAAATCTGTCCACCAACTAGGTCCTGCAAAGACAATGAATGCGCCCTCCAAATATCTCAAGTCAAATGCATCATGATAAGTAAACCAAATCAATAAAAGAGCCATCTAAGCATGTACATCCAAACTATTGAATTTTCACTATGTGCTAGGCTCAAGCATGAGGTTTATTTCATTTTAGCATGTACTTGAACCATAAACAAATGCAGCAACACCATACACAAGTGCTGCAATAACCAAGATCACAAGAAGAATAACCATGCACAAGAACACAAGAAGTATCCTGGGAAAACCATTCTCAAACAAGGGAAAAGCCCAGCAATCCTTTGCTATATTCTCAAGAGAAGATCCCCCAACCATAAACCCTAGATGCACACAAGAGGGTGCTCTACAACCTTGAAACTAGCGCCCAAGAGAGGTGCGCACTTCAGCTGTACAAGTAGGTCTGAAATTTCCAAATGACAAGTGAGAGTGTGTGTTTCCTTAATGGGGAATCACCTCTATTTATACAAGACTAGAAACAACAATAGGTGTGTCTCTTGGCACAATAGGGTCAACCTCAATAACTCAGTAATATAATTAATCATTAACCAAATATTAATTATCTTTCACATATGGTGGGGTCAACTTGTACCCTTTACATCACAATTAGGGTTTAAGTAAATCTTACACTCAAACAATATAGCAAAGGATCCACACGTCCACCAGTGCTCAGCCACTAGGGACACGTCCACCTGTGCTCAGCCACAGGGACGTCATACTCAACAAATCTCTATCTCAACTGAGTCCACAGGAGAATCATCTGGAGTACCATCTCAAGCCTGACTCAACTGAGTCCATAGGAGTACAAGGCAAGAGACAACACATCGACTCAACTCAGTCCAGAGGAGAACGATACACCCATCACATGGGTTCTCTCACAGGTCGACTCAACTCAGTCCAGAGGAGAATGTATCCTGGAGAATGTCACACGACACTGCAATCATCAACACAAACTACCTCATCAGAATAAACAAGTGCTCAAAGACCCGATGCGATTTGCCAAGTTTAGGCATGGGAGGGTTGACCAAACTCCCTATTGGGTGAATCATACCTTAGGTTTAGGAGTGTTTCCCAAGTGGACCCCTCTCTAAGACATGTGGACAAAGTGACATGGATGGGGGAAGAATCTTGGTCATGGGGTTCATGACATAAAAGGGACTGATGTTTCTCATTTATGGGTGCCTTTGTAGAGGGTGTGATGCACCTTCGTTTGCAATGCGACCTTTTTCCAAGCCTATTTATTGTTTTTTGTTCTTTTAAGATGTTTCCAGTTTGAAGCCAAGGTGGGGCTTCTACCTAACCATGAAAACAGTGCCCACCTTGACTCTACCCTGGTCACAACATGCTTCCCCAAGTTGAAAACATGTGTGGGGCTTCTACCTAAGCATGAAAAACAGTGCCCACACATGCTCCACTTTACTTGGCATTTGTATTAGTTATTTTTCATGGGTCCCATCAGTTTCTTAAGAGAGACATTTCATTGTCCTTGGGATCCCTGGGCGAGCATCTAGAAGGTTCATGATTGGATTTTATCTTTTTCCAGCTACAAGCCTTTGGGGCTTCATCCCCTTCTTCCCATGAAATGAGGGACAACCCCTTCTTGGGTCAGAACACCCGAAAATCCCAAAAGGTAAGGAGATGAGGGGATGAAGTGTGGAAAGTGACAAGTATGGTCAGGAATGGCACGATGACTCGTCAAGATAGAAAACCTATCCCCAAGGGTGACCCACTTACTAGGGCGTAATGTCAATCACCAAAATGAAACAGGGAAAAGAGCATAATGTCCAAGCAGACGTTACATAATCAAAAGCAGTTTAAAATGTAACAAACTCAAATGCCTCAAATATTAAAATGGCACTCACCATAATACCTGACTTGTACCTCATGGAGCAAGACCCAATGTCTTTCGGAAGCCAGTTGATGTGGTGGATATCGTCATGATGAACCTGGAACTGTGGTGGCAAGGTGGGGCTCTGTCTATGCAAGTGGACTCTGTTGATCAAGTTGTCTCTCGGTATTCCATGTCTGCAACCTGAGGGCCTCGAGACATCATCTTCGTAGTTTACCCTAAGAGTTGGGGATAACATCTGGCTCCTACTTGGGGACATGTACTCGTCGTAGAGTGCATGAGAACCACAACATCTCTTGGTGGACCTGTGCCTACACTGAAACATAAAACCGTATAATTCAGAGTGGTTCTATCACCCTTCATCCATACATATCAAAATAAAAAATGAAAACTAATCTAGAAAGAAAATTTTGTATTTTTTCAAAAAATTCTAAATTAGACATGCAATATGATGAAAGCAATATGAAATGCAGCTAAGCTACCATGAGCAATCAATATGCAAATGCAAGAAATCAAGATGACCTACCTACTTACCTGGGGCCCTTAAGATCAGGTGATAGGTGATGTCAGGTGAAGTCATATAACTAGTGCAACCATTTGTTCATCATTTCATCAAGGTATCTCCCCCTGTACTTAATCATGTAATACAACAAAGATAAGTTGAGCACATAATCATGAGCATAAATAGACATATAATCATGAAATGAAATGAAATCAATGGAGATGGGTGGGAGGAAGGAAATCTTGTTGAAAAGAATAGTAACAATTATGATTGTCTCGGAAATCCTGCCCGAAAGGATAGCCACAAGCTCAATCAATCCATCTCTGAAGAGGGCTACCATATATAGACTATGACTCATCTTCATCCCCATTAGCATGATCGCTACTTCCTGAAGACTGAGGAGACATGAGAGATCCCAAGAAATCCTGATGATTCCTTGGAGAAGAAGAGAAGAGGTAAGGGACCGTCTCATGTCTGGAGAAAGAAAGATGTTGCCTCTTCATCCGTGAATCACTGTGAAAAGCTTCGAGATGAAAATGCTTTCGCTTTGTAGGGTGAGCTTTTGACAGCTCTAGGCTAGCCATGACCTAGTATCCATCAAGATCTGAGAATGAAGGTGGTTGGAAATCTTCATGAATATGCTGCAACGAATCATCCTGGAACAAATCTGTGATCATATCATCACCAGGATTGCAAGCATCTGAATCATATGTGCATGAAGACCCATCCTCTGAAGATGACAACTCAACCCCTTTTGTTTGAGAACTACCTTCAACGTCGTAAATGGGATCTTTATCAAAAGTGTAACAAACCACATCCCATCTACGCCTCCCAACATGTATCAAATCATCAATGTGTTGATCAACCACGTCAAAGAGGTCCTCTACGAGATCATCTGTATCATTGAAGCCAAATTTTTTTTATCTTGATGTGCAGAAGGAAAGCAAGGATGGATAACTTCACCCTCATCAAGTGAGAAAATGGACACCGGTGTCTCATCGAGATCTTCTTGACAACTTTCTTCATGGATATGTTCTTCAAGCACTTCTTCTGCAGGTGGTGGGTGATACTCTTCCTCAACTTCACACTCTTCAACCGTTGCCCCATCATTCATCGAAAAACCTTCTCTGTAAAGGGCATCTTTGAGCTATCGGAGGGTAGTCTACAAATCCTGAATAGCTGGCCCCCAATACCTGAGAAATTCTTCAACAAGCTTTGTAAAAGACTGGATACTTTTCGGATCACACGAGTCTGCATGCCACTTCCTTTGACTCGAGTCCAGAGAAGATACAAACATCCTCATGCATTACATTTATACTTGAATCATACCTCATATAGTTCACAACATGGGTGACTACTAGACTTGGGTCACCATCGAATTTGGGACAATTTTCCCTCCACCCTGGAGGGCAAAGGTTCGTGTATCCAGGGATATTTTGAACATCGAGAGAAGGGTATACCTTGTGGAAGGCTCATGGTAAATCCCCTGATGCCATGGTTCCACTATCCGGGATGTCGCTTCAATGGAGTCCCCAGATGAATTTAATGTTCATAAAAAATGGGGGGAAGGGAAAGGGAACTTTCCACAAGTGGAGTCGCCATATGAGCTTCAAGAAGAGCTCATCAAAGGTGGAAGGGAAATGTCCTTCAAGTGGAGTTGCCAGGAAAGCTAGGGGTAAAGGCTTTGGGATGGTAGCTTGCCAAAGTGTCATTAGGGCACAAAAGAGGATTCAAAATCCTCCCCAGCATAGACGCCAAAATGTTATCGCACAAACTGTAGGTTGGAAAAAGCCCAACCCAACCAATGGGATGGCGATAATGGTGGGAGATTTTACCCACTGTCACCTCAGATAAACCCTCCCTCGCTTCTGTGAAGGAGAATTTCGACACAAGGGGGAGTCCCGGGTGACCCTAGGGGGAAATGAGATGGAAAGTGATACTTATGGAGAGATGCCCCTATAGGTCAAGTTGCTAAGTGGAGAGTGGCTTGACAACGAGATTTGGAGGTGGTTTATGGTTGCCAAGTGTTTGAGTACCTACGAAAGATGGTTGTACCTACCCGAGACACAAGAAAAGACAAGATACAAACTAGACAATCCAATGGACAAGCAAGTTAATCTTGTTGTCCCTATTTGCAGCAGTCAACAGAAATATATATCAGCAAGCAAAATAGCTAGTTACTGCATATTTAACCATCAAAATTGTCAAATAATTATTGGACAATGAAGTACTAAAACAATAAATAACTTTCCAATACTTAAGCATGAACTTTGATGGTAAATTAGGGTTGCCAAATGAAGTTATCAACAAAGTGTTAGGGCAGCCTTATGGCTGTAGCAAACAATTGCTACAGCAGCAAGTTTCAACCATAAAAAACAACAAGTAAACCATTAAAAAGATAGCCCATAACCAATGAAACAATAATCTAGGTTTAGAAGTCAATTTCCACGGTTGAAAAGTGAGTAAATAATGAATGAAAGTGAAGTTTGTTGCAGCCCTAATGGTTGTAGCATTAAATTTATTGCAAAAATGAAATCTGTGGCTAAAAGAGGACGACCTTAGGGCACAAGAAAGCTTATAACATGTAGAAAAGATTCCAACTTAAACAATTTCGATATCTTGTAATTCTACGTATCCCAATGCAATGATTTTATTTCTCCAATTCAAGAGATTACTGACTTTAACTATTGGGTTATGGAGTCTTTAAAAATGAAAGAGTTAGTTGTGCTACTTCCTTGGGGGTGTAAGCCCTTTTACTCCCCAAGGCAAGCAAGACTAGCTAAGGAAAAACCCTAGGAGGGTGTAAACCCTTTTACTCCTCCTAGTATTCCTTTAGGCAATAAATTATTTCAAGAAAAATATGATGGGCTTAGTGGGGTTGTGTGCCTTTATACTCCCCAAAGGCTTATCAAATTAACCTTGCAACCAAGAAAAGAAGAAATAACATGAAAGATTCCTTACCTAGTCCAAGCATTAACAAGATAAACTCCTTTTAACCAAGAAAATCCACCATAAAATAAAAAAATAGACTCCAAGAAAGATAGCACCTTACTTCTTCATCCAATAGCCAAAGCAAACCATAGCAAGAGATAGTAGCAAGAGAGATAGACAAAATTGCCCAAGTAGGGCGCAAATTTCAACCAAGAATTCTCTCCAAGATGAGAGAGTTATGATGTAAAAATGAAATGATCTCTATTTATACAAATCCTACTGCAAGTGTTTGTCCACTTAATTTTAGGGTAAACCACAAAGTAAGGGGACAACAACTCTTACTTTGCCCCTTAATACAAAATTCAAATTTAACCCTAAAATGCACATAAGAAACCCTAAAGAAGCATGACGTCACCCCTTTCGGGCAACATTTTGGCACCTTTAGCAAATCGTTGAGCTTGGAGATGAAACGTTGGGCCTCCAGAGGCCTCCCTGTCAAGCACTAGGGTCCTCAAGGTGCCCCTCTCCATCCAAAGATGCCAAGTTTCAAGCAACAACACCATCACCACAAGCCCTAGCCCTAGGGTGACATCAACCTCCTCAAAAGCGACGTTTTATACTCAAGAGCAAATCGTTGGGCTAGCTAAGGGCTGGCTTATGTCCTCCATGGTATCTCCTCAGGCCTCCAAAGGCTAGCATCGTCGTTCGGTGTGCGGGCCATGGTATCCAACCTGTGGGATTCAAGCCCTAAGCAAGCCCAAACTAGGCTTGTTCTTCCAAATTTGTCCACCAACTAGGTCCTACAAAGACAATGAATGCGCCCTCTAAGGATCTCAAGTCAAATGCATCATGATAAGTAAATCAAATCAATAAAAGAGCCATCTAAGCATGTACATCCAGACTACCTCATCAAAATAAACAAGTGCTCAAAGACCCTATGCGATTTGCCAAGTTTAGGCATGGGAAGGTTGACAAAATGACCTATTGGGTGAATCATACCTCAAGTTTAGGAGTGTTTCCCAAGTGGACCCCTCTCTAAGACATGTGGACAAAGTGACATGGATGGGGGCAAGACTCTTGGGCATGGGGTTCATGACATACAAGGGACTGAAGTTTCTCGTTTATGGGGGACTTTGTAGAGGGTGTGTTGCACCTTCGTTTTCAATGTGACCTTTTTCCAAGCCTATTTATTGCCTTTTGTTCTTTTAAGATGTTTCCAGGTTGAAGCCAAGGTGGGGCTTCTACCTAAGCATGAACAATAGTGCCCACACATGCTCCACCTTACTTGGCATTTGTATTAGTTATTTTTCATGTGTCTCGTCAGTTTCTTACGAGAGACATTTCATTGTCCTCGGGATACCTGGGTGAGCATCTAGAAGGTTCATGATTGGCTTTTATATTTTGCCAGCTACAAGCCTCTGGGACTTCAACCCCTTCTTCCCATTAAATGAGGGACAACCCCTTCTTGGGTCAGTACACCCAAAAATCCCAAAAGGTAAGGAAATGAGGGGATGAAGTGTGGAAAGTGACAAGTATGGTCGGGAATGGCACGATGACTCGTCAAGAGGACCTCCCAGTAGAAAACCTATCCCCAAGGGTGACCCACTTATTAGGGCGCAATGTCAACCACCAAAGTGAAAGAGGACAAAGAGCATAATGTCCAAGCAGACGTTACATAATCAAAAGCAATTTAAAATGCAACAAACTCAAATGCCTCAAATATTGAAATGACACTCACCATAATACATGACTTGTACCTCATGGAGGAAGACCCAATGTCTTCTGGAAGCCAGCTGATGTGGTGGATACCCTCGTGATGAACCTGGAACTGTGGTGGCGAGGTGGGTTTCTGACTGTGCAAGTGGACATTGCTGGTCAAGTTGTCTCTCGGTACTCCATGTCTACAACCTGAGGGCCTCAAGACATCATCTCCTTAGTTATCCCTAGTAGTTGGGGATAACACACAATATCCTGGGTGTCATCATAAGGACGTCCTACAAAAGGACCATGTCAAGCACATCATGGTCAAACAATGTCCACAGAATCAGGTGAAACCAACAACCACAAGATACAATAGTCTTTAGAATCATACAAAATAAGCCATCACTTAATACAGAAGCCAAATGAGCAATTCATATCAAGTAACCTCTTCAAACTTCACACTAGCTTAAGGACTTTATACAATTTGCTAAGTTTAGGTATGGGAGGACCCTCAAAGGACCCCTTTAGGTGAGTTAATACCCAGGTAGAAGGATATTTCCCAAGAAAACCTATCAAAGTGCAAGTATGGTGGATGAAAACGTGTTGGGCTTACTTCATGCTTATGTTGTCATTAACATGCAAGGCACCATATTTGGTCCATCTTCATGAGTGCCTTTATGGAGGGAGTGCTTGCTGCTTGAGATACCCTTTCCTCGATACTTTTTGCATTCCAAACCCCTCATCTTACCTTTTGATATTCTTTATTGCATTGTAGGTACCCTTTTCAGGTTTCAAGCACTTGTTCTTTCTTTCATCATTTTTTACCGAGATAAAGTCCTTCTTATGATTATGCATTCAGTGCATTAGAACTAGGGGTGATTACCATTAGAGGGGGTAGAGTTCAAGCTAACCTTAGGCTTTTGAATTGGTCATTCATTGTCCCATTATTTCTTCTTTCTTTTATAGCAGTTGCATCAACCTCGGCATTCTATCCCTTCTTTGTTGATGTTTGTAGCATCGGACATGTACTTCCACATTGGTTTTGTGTCTAACATGTGGAAGTCGTTCTTAATGCCTCTTGGACTTAGGAGATTCACTTTAATTAAGTGATTATTAAAGCGAATGTACTTTGTAATTAATGTGAGTTTAATTTAATTAAATGACTAAGTATTTGGAATTAGTGAGTTAAATTAAATCCTAGCCATTAGATCATAAAGTGAAGGTGAGATCTAATCTTAGCCTTTGATCACTTTGGAGATCTAGGGTTTTGGATTTAGGGTAAACTCAAGATTTTAAAAGACAACGTAAGTGAGAGGAGACACACACAGAATGAGATAGGAGATCTCATTGATTGGGTGAAGGACTTTCATCCAAGTGTGCAGGGGCATGGTTCGAGGAAAGGAGCAAAGGGGTCGTAAAGGAGTAACAGCTAGGTGATAGGCTAGGTTATTTGTTGTTTTGTATTATTCCTTAGGTGGGCCATTATCCCACGACAGGAGCCCAGATTTTATCTTAATAAAATCAACAAGGTATGGTTTTCCCTTAGGGTTTTTTCCAGGGGTATTTACCCAGAAAATTAGGTGTGCAAATGTGTATGGTTTCCCTATTTATGCTTCCGCTGTAATGTTTCGTTAAAAACTTGGTCATGAATTTATTCAGATTAATCTACATGATAAGTTTATTATAGCAAGGATTAACTAGGAAATAAATTCTCGGGTGTTGGGTTGCCAAAAGTTAACATGGTATCAAAGCGTAATCTCTGAAAAGGAAGCTAGGTATACACAGATCGTGATTTTCGCAGGTGGGAAACAGTGGAAAATTTTTTATTTTTTGCAGGCTCAGCAAAGGGTAAATTAAACCAAAAAAAAAAGAGAGAGAAAAGGGTACATTCGTCTAGGTCGTACATCGTACGACGCTTTGTTTGTGTTCTAGACAAGGCACAAAGGTTGTAGTTGGCTAAAGGATCAAAGTGTGGTGTACATGCCGAGTGAGTTGGGAGAGACAATTCACGCATGGAAAAAGGAAGTGGCAAAGGGCAAAGGGAGTCGACGGCTCAGCCACCACAACAACCGCTATCCAGCCGAGATGGGGCAGTCGCCACAACAGTCAAGGCCACCAGCCAACGGAGGAGCCACGGGCGTCAAACTGCAAGTAAAGAGGTGATGGTTGGGAGAGAGATCGGGTGGACAGAGCACAGGTGTGGCCGACGGTGGTGGAACAAGATGACAGCAGGTTCCGATCATGGAGTCGACATGAGCTGGGAGCATGAAAAGGTGCCGACAGAGAAGGCGGGCGATAGAGGTGTGGTCGCAGGCGGCAGAGGGGGCTGTAATGCCCCTTTCCAAAGAGGAGGCTTAATAGTCTAAACTGCCCCGTTAGACTATAGCCAGGGCCAGAAAAGCGGTAAACAGGGTTACTAGAGGTCACTCTAGTCAAAGGTGTTATGTTCAGAAAGTGACATTGAGCTAAAAGTGGTTAAAAGCACTTTTAAGTCATTATGAGCTAAAAATAGAACAAACGAGCTAAAATTAGAAGTCAACAGTGAATTAGGGTTTCAACAGTGAATTAGGGTTCCAGAAATGAATTAGGGTTTAGGAAAGCTATAAGAGAAGGGTCAGCAACCTAATTCATCATTATGCAGATTATGACTTGTCATTGAGGAGAGAGGCGCATCTCAGGAGAGATAGTT
>ML820982.1:12484-25101 GCA_009831015.1 Picea engelmannii | reverse complement strand
GAAGAATCTAGAAGGTTCATACATAGGCTTTTATCTTTTACCCAACATCAATCCCTCTGGGCCTTCAGTCCCTTCTTCCCATAGAATGAGGGACAACCCCTTCTTGGGTCAATACACCCAAAAATCCCAAGAGATAAGGAAATAGGGGGGGGAACAATGATGGAAAGTGATAAGTATGGTCGAGAATGGTACGATGGCTCTTCAAGGGAGTTTCTAGTAGAAAACCCATCCCCAAGGAAGACCACTTAATAGGGCACAATGTCAACCACCAAGGTGAAGCAGAGAAAAAGGCATAATGTCCAAGCATATATCATGAAATCTAGAGCAATCTAATATACAACATACTCAAATGGCTTTAATATTGAAATGATGCTCACCATAATATTGACTTGTACCTCATGGAGCAAGGCCCACTGCCTTCAGGAATCCCACTGATGTGGTGGATGCCATCAAAAAATCTACGATCTCTGTGGTGGTGAGAAGGGTCTCCAACTGTGCAAAAGGATATTGTTGGTCATGTAGTCTCTCGACACTCCATATTTGCAACTTGAGGGCCTTGAGACATAATCTCCTTAGTTATCCACAAAATGGGGATAACACACACGTCCGATAACAAAGGAATGCCATCTATATAGGTAAGCTAAGTCCATGGGAGGAATCTACAGGACTCTCGCCATTCTTGTTAAGATTCAAATTTCTCAAAGTATAATATTTCATTAGTAGTTAAGATATAAAATTATACTTAACCCTAAATAAAATGAAGTAGAGGAGAACACATGTAATGAATTGACCACTGGGTAAAACAATATCAACTCATAAACTAAAAAGCATAACATGAACAAACATTTAACATGTCACATAATCTTCGAAGAAATCACACAAATAACTACCCAATGATAGATTATGTAGTAGATGTACTCAAATCTCCCTTGAATTTTGATAATCTCTATAGGGATGCCCCGAATATTCATACAAAATGGCACCGTAAGCACGATGATTACAAGATTACATACAATAATTCCTATAATTAACATAGAGCAAACATACACACTTCAACACAATTACATAAAGTCAATGAGTGGTGGATCTGTGTTGGAAATCACACTCCCATCATCCAAGAAATGTCATGTTAGAAACTTTGCAAGCTAGATGTCACTAACATAAATGAGGGTTGACTTTGTCGGTTAAGGAAAATTTATGGTAGCACTCAACAACATTCAAACTCTCATGTGAACATGCCTTTACCAAGTGGTGTGTTGTTGGTGACCAAAGGGACGACCTTATGGAGTTGTCAAATGTGGAATAATTATATCTACACACTAAATGGTGATGGACTTTTGTTGATGTGTCTCATGCTAATCTAGAGGGCATGCTAAAAAGGGGCATTGAACTACCTTGTACTAATACGAGGGATTGGTGAGGGGGAGTGCTACACTGCATCATGTTAGTGTTAATCTGATATGATGCTCAACAACATTCTAGAACAAAACATTTCAATTCCAAAGAATAGGAAACACTATTGACCTCCTTTACTTCTCATTTTCGCTTAAGCCCACAACCACCTTGAAGTACCTTAGACACATCAATTTGCTTCTACTAGAGCATTAGTTGCCATGGCCATGACCATTCCATTAAAGCTTTTAGTTTCTTTTTTCTATACTTATTTTTCCCATTGTTTAAATTTGTTGAAAGTTTCCATTGAAAAAATGGATTTGTTCAAACTTGAACCTATTATAAAGGTTCCAATATTTTTTTAGAACTCTTATTTTTTTTGGAGTACTCTACAAACCTCTATCTTTACTCTAATTTGTTGAAGTGGTTGTCTATCCTTATGCCATCCCTTTTCTTTTCTACTCTATTTACCTCTTTTACTTCTCACTTTCGTTGAAGCGTACAACCACCTTGAAGTAATGAAGGCAAATTGATTTGCTTCCACTAAACCATTAATTACCATGGCCATTCCATTCAAAGTCCTAAGTTTTGTATCGAGCTTCTTTCTTCTTTGCGTATTCTCCCATTATCAGAATCTTTTAAAAGTTTCCAAGGTAAAAATGGATCAGTTCTATGTTGAACCTATTATGGAAGTTATAATTTAGGGCTCTTGTTGAACCTATTCTAGAGATTCTAGTTTCTTTTAGGGTTCTTGTTGGGACTACCACTACGAACATTGGTTTCTGCTCTAATTGGCTAAAGTGGTTCTCTATCCTTGTACCGTCCCCTTTATTTTCTACCATGCTTTGATTTACCACCATTAATTCTCTCGCCGGTTGCATGTTTATATTTGAACTATCCTGGATGTCTACCGAGTTACGAGTCTTACACGCCCATGGATTCCTATTCCTCGTTGCTGAATTGGTTAGATATATTTTCTTTCTGCCATGGTTGGTTGCTATCCTTCATGGTAGTCGTAGGCAGTTATTCTTCTGGAGTTTTGTGTTTCGACAAATTTCACTCCTAAACTGTACTTCACAGTAGAACTCCTCCAGTTTCATTACTAGGCAAGGTTTAAAATACTTTGAACATTTTCACGCGATTCCACGGGAAATATGGCTTTGACGTCTTTGCTATCGATGCCATTATCATTTACACTGACTCCAGCTATCAGAGAGCAAGATGTCCCTTGTTGATAAATCTACCAAGTATACATTCAAACAGTTCGCTCAGAAAACCAAGGCGAAGTTCCCAATCAGCAAGAGTTCATATACCACGGTTATAGACGTCGGCACAGTGTGTAAGAAGAGCCGATTGAAGGACGTATTAAGCGTTTTGTATGATATCAACCGCCAAAGTATTCCATTGGATGTCGACTCCTATGGGGTTCTTTTGCAGGCGTGTGCCAACAGAAAATCCCTGGCAGAGGGTAAGCAAATCCATGCTCGCATTTTCACGAATCGAATAGAACAAAATGCATTTCTGTGTTCCAAGCTAGTAAACATGTATGCGTCCTGTGGAACTTTTGTGGATGCACGCCATATGTTTGACAAAATGCCTGAACGAAACATTTTTGCATGGAATTCTCTGATCAGAGGGTATGTTATTTATGGGATTTTTGAAGAAGCCCTTACACTATACTATCAAATGCAAAGTGAAGGAATGCCGCCAGACAAGTTCACTTTTCCCTTTGTGATCAAGGCATGTAGTCGTCTAACAGCTCTGCAACGGGGTAAGGATATCCATGAGTACATAACCCAAAATGGATTTGATTCGGACGCTTACGTTGGGAGTTCCCTTATAGACATGTATACAAAATGTGGAAACATGGAATTTGCATGGAAAGTGTTTGACAAAATGCCTCAAAGAGATGTTGTCTCATGGACTGCAATGATTTCGGGTTATACTCAGAATGGGCATGCTGATGAAGCCTTGAAAACATTTTACCAGATGCAATTGGCAGGCCTGAAACCAGACTCGGTTACAATTGCAAGTGTTCTCCCTGCAAGTGCTCATTTATCAGCACTCCGACTGGGTAAGGAAATCCATAATTTCGCTCTCAGAAATGGGTTTGAGTCAGATAGTTTTGTGGAAAGTGCTCTCATAGACATGTATGCTAAATGTGGAAGGATAAAGATTGCACACCATCTGTTTGACAAAATATTTAAGAAATCCGTGGTAGCATGGAATGCAATGATTGCAGGTTATGGAATGCATGGCCTTGGTGGTGATGCCCTTGCCTTGTTCAATAAGATGCAACTTGAAAGTGTGAGGCCAGACCAGTTTACATTCACCGCTGTCCTGTCTGCGTGTCGACATGCAGTTCTGGTTGATGAAGGTTGGCAATGTTTCAATTCCATTAGTCAAGAATATTGCATTGCACCCCAGATGGAGCACTATGCTGGCATGGTAGATCTTCTTGGCCGTGCTGGACGCCTTGACGAGGCACATAACTTTATCAAAGAGATGCCAATAGAACCTAATGCCACTGTGTGGGGTGCCTTGCTTGGTGCTTGCAGAATTCATTACAATGCAGACCTAGGAACAATTGCTGGAGAACACCTTTTTGAATTAGAACCTGAAAATACGGGAAATTATGTGCTGCTGTCAAACATATATGCAGAGGTTGGCAGGTGGGATAGGGTAGCAAAAGTGAGAACAATGATGAAAGGCCGGGGTTTGAAAAAGACACCGGGGTGTAGCTGGATTGAGGTTAAGAACATAGTTCATGCATTTGTAGGGGGAGACAGATCACATCAAGAATCTGAAAAAATTTATTCAATGTTAGAGTTTTTGCATCAACCGATGAGGGAGGCAGGGTATGTGCCTGACACTCGATTTGAGCTGCATGATGTGGAGGTTGCAGAAAAAGAAAACAAACTTAATGCTCACAGTGAGAAACTTGCCATTGCTTTTGGACTTATTAGTACATACCCTGGGACAACCATCCTGATCACCAAAAATCTTCGCATATGTGGTGATTGTCATCATGCCATCAAGTTCATCTCCAAAATTGTTGGGCGAGAAATTATTGTGAGAGATGTTCATCGCTTCCATCATTTCAAGGATGGAAACTGTTCATGTGGGGATAATTGGTAATACTAATCCTAACAACTAGCACATCTAATTCTTAGTAACAAACAGTAACAAACCCACACAATGTACTGGCCTCACTGTCATTCAGTTTTATATAAAAAGTTTAATACTGCAGCAGGAGCCTGTGGTAATGGAAGATACAAATACGGCATTAGAGCTCTTATAGATTCTTTCCTATTCTTAGAAAGGGCAGTATAATTAGTACTTTATATTGAAGCTGTACTTTGATTTTGTTGAATTTTGATGCTGATTAAGTTTGAAGCATAACATAGGCAGAAATATCATACTTTTCTTTAAATAGTTAAATGCCATACGAAGATATGCTTTACAATCAGTTTACCTAGAGTAAAAAGCCCAACCGAGGGGTATCTATTCCATCAAAGTCATCTAGGACTTCCACCTGGCCTCATCCATTTGGAAGACTGCATTAGCATGGGGACCACCTTTTACCAACTCCTCCACATCATCACAGAACCATTGTTGCTTCCTTAACATGATCCACACTTTGAAAGACTTCAGTCAGCCATAAGCCCACCGGGTTTTGACTCTAGGTCATTATGGCTGGACTAGAGCCCGATGGACAGAAATACCATACCTCTTAAGATTAGTATTTGTCAGATTGTTTTTGGCTAATATTCTCGTTTGCAGACATGTTATCTCACTTCGAGAGATGTTATAAAATGTGGAGGACTATACAATAAAATTTTCCTTTTAATTAAGAATGAGAATGATGCTAAGAAAACCAAGGGGTTATTATTCAAATTTTCATACTTAAATGACTTAACATCAGCATTTAATAGTTTCATAAATTCCCATCTGTATCATTGTTTTCTTAAATTAACATGAAAGCCTTTTTAATTTATATTGCGTGTTAGGAAAGGCAGAAGTACATCTTATAGACATCATTTGTGGGTAGTGTAGTTTCAGCACAAAATAGTTTGTGCATGTTGCACTTGAATTTCCTATGATGTGAAGACAAATGAAGCTCCAGTCCATGGAGTAGATTTCAGAATTCCTTTTATTTTGCTTGTTGCAATTATGTTTTGTGATGCACATTAAGAGTTTCTCTTCATGATTGTACAAAACAATGTTGATTGCACACATGATAATAGTTGTTCGAGGATTGCGTTTTTTTGGTAAGTGAAAAAGAGTTTTTTTTTTCAAAAGAAAAAAAGCACACATTTTATTCCGAAGTATAATGAAATACACATTTTGGAAGTGCACCTGACAAATTGCCAAGAAAGGAGGAAAACATGGGTATCATCCACATCTACATCTCCATCATCATTTTCTCTTTACTATCTCTGAAAGTCTTTGATCATATCATCCTCATCTTACCCCCAAAAAACTTCAAAAGATTACAAAACTCAGACATTAACAGCAGTCTCTGGAATAGTCGATTACAGCCTTCCAAAAAGTATTCAAACATACTAATCTTCAAAAGCAGTCTACCTATCAGCAAATTGGTAAAATGCGCAGAAAGTAATTATAGTATCACCCTTGACTCAGTCAAGATTCCTTCGAAGCTTTCCATCATATGAATCTGCCCAACAATCAGGTGTAGACCCTCCTTTGATAGTGCATCTGCCATTGTGTTCAGTTCCCTGTCCACGTGGGAAAATTTAATTAGATCAAATACCTTGGAATTTTCTTTTAGCTGCCCTTCCAATTCTTGAAGTGCCAAGCTCTGAATATGATGTTCATTATTCATCCATTTAATAACCAACTGGGAATCGCCAAAGATCTGTAGCTGTGTGATTCCTTGATCCAAAGCCAACTTCATAAGCGCTCTTATGGCCTTCAATTCAGCGAAATTGTTAGTACTGGGTTGCAAGTTAACTTTATGTTTTATATAATGATTGTCATCATAATACAAAATGCCCCCAATGCTGCTCATATGCTTTGGAACCTGGCATGTCCCATCAGAAAAGCCTCAAGGATAAGACTTGTCCACTAGCAAATCTCCCACCTGTCGAATAGTGGGCTTGCATAATTGAGAGATAGCACAGATTTGAGGAAAAACCTGTAATGTTTGCATTTATCTATTCTCAAATATCAGAGTGTTGCATGCCAACCAAATCCCCCATACTGTAATAGATGGAACACAATCCTTCTGCCACCAATAAGAATAAGTAAAGGGGGATAAGGGACAACCTTCTCTTAATCCTTGGGAGATTTTGAAGGAAGATGCAACTCCATTAATTAGAACAAAAGATACAGATGTCACACATCCCATAATCCAATTTACCACCACTAGATAAAATTCCACATGGATCAAAAGCAACCTATGTTAGGGACCTAACCTACCTAACCCCTGGTAGAATAACATATTTCCATGTAATAAAGGTCAATATTATTAATAATGCCTAGCAATAAGGAGAAATAAGTCTAATGTAAGAAGACCTAATAGAAGCTTCCGCTTCTAGAAGGATCTTCCTCTAGATTGTTCTTTTGGATAGATAGATTTAGTATAAATAGGAGTTGAGGGTATGATAAGTTTTGTCTTGAAGAGTTATCGTAATAGAGCTCTGTTTTGCTGGAGGTTGCCCCCTCGAAGAGGCAAGTGAACCTTGTTTCCTATCAATAAAGGTATAATTCTGGTGTTGTGGTTCCATATAATTTGTTGTTCCACTGTTATCTTTGCAGTATTTTCGTATTCTGTTGCTATCTCGGTGTTATTTTCTGCATTATTTCTCTTCTCTGCTAATATAATAAACGTGGTATCTTACAAGTGGTATCAAAGCACTTTCCTAGGCAAAAAATTGTTGGTTAATTTTTTTCAGGGTAGAGATGTATTCCGACGTCTTAAAGCTACAAAGATTTGTCGTTACGTGCATAAACCCACGATCGGGGAGTAATACACGCAAGAAATACAAGTGGTACTCAAGCACACATCTGTTGGCCACCCTTGTAACCCCTGTTGGTACCTCTTCGAGTGGTAGCGCATCAGACAACACCTGTATACAGATCGACCTAGATCTCTTGAAATCCTTCGTAGATACACTGATTGGCCGCCTGACTGCTATAGTGCCATAGAGAACAACACTCAGGAAGATACTCTCTAGTACTTAGGTATTCAGGTAGTACGACTAAGGGAATGATCTAACCTCCTTAGTTGGTGCCTTGAGATATTGGGTTGAGTACTATCGTTGGACCCCGCACGTACATCAGAGAGTTATAGCACAGGGAAAACCTTTGTCCGTAGAAACCTTGAATACCCTATCCCTTGGGATGGAAACAAAAACAAAACATACAAGATCTATTTCTGCGCAACTATGCCTTCTGCATTCTGGTTGCAAAATTACTACACATTTCTTCTTGTTAAGCATTCGGGCATTCTAGAGTATAATTTTGCATGAGTAAAAGAAAAAAAAGTATAGTGGTCCCATCGACGCACTTATTTGGGACCTATCCCATTGGATTCCCCTTTTCTCCTTGATCGCAGTCATACCTTTCATTTTTTATTTTATTATTTTTCACTGGACCCGACCCCTTCTCAACTTCCCTATTTTTTCTCCTATTCCATTATATTTCCCTTCTCGCCTTGATCGTCGTGGTACCTATCACTTATAAGTCATTTTTTGTGGTCCCACCCACCCATTTTTCATTACCCGCACCCCCCCTCTCCAAATGGCCACCACTCACAACCAAGACCTGCAAGCTTCCGTCAATCAAGCCCACGACTCCATCCAACATGTGACATCTGAGATTGGCTCTACCAATTCCCGCCTTGCACAATTCAAGACCCAAGTCCAACAAAAAATTGACACCATGGAAGCCAAATTCATGAACCAATTTAACACCCTCTAGTCTGTTGTCAACTAGTTGTTGAACCACACTTTGGGTCCTTCCTCGGACCAACCAGATGTTGATTCCTTTCATTGTCTACATTTTCAATCCAACTCCTTTCATCGTGACCCCTGTCTTCCCCACGTTGAGGTCAATAAATTTGATGGCTCTGATCCTACGGGTTGGGTCACTCAAATGGAGTATTATTTTTCTCTGCATGGTATTACTGATGAGTTGGCCAAACTTCACTATGTTGTCATCTATCTAGATCCTAACCGATGGCAATGGTGGCAATGGCGTAAAAATTCACGTCAGGGGTGTATTGCCTGGACCCAGTTTATTGCAGAGCTCTATGATCGCTTTGACACTGATACCCACTATCTCAGTCGTTTGACCAAGTTGAAACAATCAGGCACAATGGAAGACTTTATAACTTCTTTTGAGCATCTGGCCTTTCGAACCGAGGGCATGTCAGAAGTGTTATTCCGTGAATGTTTTATTAATGGCCTAAAGGATGAAATCCAACCCCAGGTTCTAATGGCTCGCCCTCAGATTTGGTTGGAAGCTACTAAACGTGCTAAAGAGGCAAACAAGTTGTTTTTTCCCAGAACAAAAAACCCTCTTTTGTTCCTCGCCCTCGACTCACTAATCCTAACCCCCCTGTCACTCCACTCAAGGTCCAGAAATTAACTAGGGTTGAAATGGATGAACGCCAACTGAAGGGTCTTTGCATAATTGTGATGAAAAATATTTTCCGGGGCACAAGTGTAAGGAACAAAAACTTTTTATGGCCATTTCCGAAGATGTTCTTGAAGAAGATGTGACAGTTCCCCTTGTTGAAGAGCCCTCTCTTCCCGATGCTACCCAGGAGTCTGCTGACCCACCTAAAGTTGACCCACCCATTTCCTTGCATGCCCTCAATGGCTTCTCTGCTCCATAAACCCTCAAGCTCATTGGCTATATTAAGCATAGGAAGGTCATCATCCTTGTTGACAATGGTAGTACCCACGATTTTATTCATCGTTGCATTGCCCAAGAAGCCAATTGCTATATTCGTGTTGTCAATAATTTTCAAATCATGATAGCTAATGGTGGGTCCATGAAATGTTGTGGGCGTTGTGAAAATGTACGTCTTCAAATTGGACATTACCACCTGAAATCTCATATGTTTTCCATTGAAATGGGCGGTTGTGACATTGTGCTAGGTGTTGAATGATTACAGACTTTGGGTTCCATTCTTATGGATTTTAAGTAATTAACCATGCAATTCCAACAGGAGGGACAAAGGTATCACTTCCAAGGTCTCACAACTGGTTCTCTTGAGATCATCAATTCCCATCGCATGGAAAATCTCCTCAAGAAAGGACACTCTGGTATTATTGCTCAACTCCATTCTATTCAAGCGGTTGAGACACCCTCTGTGCATCCTGACCTCCAAGCTATTCTCTCCAAACATCAAGTTGTTTTTTCCACTCCTTAGGGACTTCCTCCTTCTCGCGGTGTTCATCATCATTCCATACCCCTTGTTCCTGACAGTCTTCCTCCCAATGTTCGCCCTTATCGTCATCCCTTTTTCCAAAAGAATGAAATTGAGAAAATAATGCAAGAATTGCTCCAAGTAGGTGTTATCCGCCCTAGTACCAACGTTTATTCTTCTCCTGTGGTCATGGTACTTAAAAAAAAAGGCACTTGGCGCATGTGTCCTGACTTTTATGCCCTCAATAAACTCACCATCAAGGACAAGTTTCTCATTCCTGTCATTAATGATCTCTTGGATGAGCTGAGTGGTGCTCAATACTTCACTAAACTTGATCTGCATTCTGGCTACCACCAGATACGTATGCAAGAAGCTAACATCCCCAAGACTTCCTTTCAAACTCATGAGGGTCACTATGGTTCTTGGTCATGCCCTTTGGCCTATGTAATGCCCCCTCCACCTTCCAAAGCTTCATGAATAATGTCTTTGGTCATTTTCTCTGACATTTTGTCTTAGTTTTCTTTGATGATATTTTCATCTATAGTAAAACTTGGCAATCATGTCTTGCCCATGTGGATCAAGTTCTCCATCTACTCTCTCAACATCAACTTTTCCTCAAACACTCTAAATGTTCCTTAGGCACCTCGGAAGTCGAGTACTTGGATCATATTGTTGGCAAGGCTAGTGTCCAGGTGGATCCTAAGAAGATTGAAGCAATGCAGGATTGGCCTCACCGCCTCACCCCAAGACTATCAAAAGCTTGCGTGGTTTTCTGGGTTTAACAGGCTATTATCACAAGTTTCTTCAGAATTATGGAAAGATTTTGGCACCTCTCACTGCTCTCCTTAAAAATAATTCTTTCACTTGGACTCTCATAGCTGATCAAGCCTTTCAAGCCTTGAAGGCAACTATGTGTACTACTCCGGTCTTGTCCTTTCCTGATTTCACAAGGACCTTTGTTCTAGAATGTGATGCCTCCGAGAAAGATATTGGAGCAGTCTTTATGCAAGAGGGCTGACCTTTGGCCTGTACTAGCAAACAATTGTTAGAACGCCATTTGGGCCAATCAATATATGAAAAAGAAATGTTGGCTATTCTGCATGCAATGGATCTATGGCGCCCTTATCTATTGGGGCAACACTTCCAAATTAAGACATATCATTAAAGCCTCAAGTATTTTCTGGAGCAACAAACTTCCTCTCCAGAGAAACAAAAATGGGTAACTAAGCTCTTTGGATATGATTATGAGATCATTTACAAGAAAGAAAAAGAAAATGTGGTTGTTGACGCTCTTTCTCGAAAATATGAAGATGAAGGATCCATTTTTTCCCTATCCTTCATTGTACTAGATTGGCTCCAAGTTGTTTGCCAGGAATGGCTGCAAGATCCTCAAATTTTGTATCTAATTCAACAATTGCAAGCCAATTCTCCAGTTTCCCCAGGGTACTCTTGGCACAATGATGAGCTTCGTTACAAAGGTTGTTTTTATTTAAGTAAACAGTCACAACTTAAATCCGCAGTGCTTTCTGAGCTTCATGCTACACCCAAAGTTGATCACTTAGGGTTTACCAAAACCTATGACCGGGTCAAACGTTCTTTTTTCTGGGATGGTATGAAAAAGGAAGTTCACACTTTTGTGGCATAATGTGATGTTTGTCAATGTAATAAGGGTGAAACAATCAAATCTCCTGGCACACTCCAACCGCTTCTGATTCCACCCGCTATTTGGAGGGACATCTCTATGGATTTTATATTGGGATTACCTAAATCAGGCAATAAATCAATCATTATGGTGGTAGTTGATCGTCTTTCCAAGTATGCTCATTTCTGTTCTCTTCAACATCCATTGTGACTCAACTTTTCATGGATCATGTCTTCAAGCTTCATGGCATGCCTCATTCTATTGTTTATGATCGAGATCCCACTTTCACCAACAATTTTTTGTAAGAACTATTCAGGCTACAGGGCACCCAATTGCATCTCAACACCGCCTATCATCCCCAAACTGATGGTCAAACTGAAGTTGTCAACAAGTGTTTGGAGACGTATTTGAGGTGTTTTACCTCTGAAAGGCAAAATCAATGAGCTCAATGGTTACCAATAGCTGAATGGTGCACTAGTACATATGACCAAATTTGTGATGGTTTTTCGTTGCTATTGCCACACTTATCTGTCACAATTTCCATGAAAGCAAAGACTTTTTTTCGTCGCTAATTTTTCATTGCTATATCCACGAACCAGGTGTTCGTGGAAACAACGACGAAATTAGCTCTCCACATGTTATCACCATCAAGATGGGTTAACCCTATGCATCGTCGAAATTGGTTCGAAACTTCGTCACAATTACGATGAAAAATTGTGGCAATGTAAAAAAAAAATGTGGAAAGTTGCAACACAAAAGCATGGCAATAGCGACGAACATTTATGCCAAGACAAAAACTTACGACGCAAATGTTGTATGTGCGACGCAAAAGCATGGAAAATTGCAATGAAAAACCGTGGAAATATAAAAAAAATTGTGAAAAGTTGTGACGCAAAAACGTGGCAATAGCAACGAACATTTATGCCAAGACAAAAACTTACGATGCAGATGTTGTATGTGCGACGCAAAAGCGTGGCAAATTGCGACAAAAAACCGTGGCAATGTAGAAAAAATTGTGGAAAGTTGCGACGCAAAAGCGTGGCAATAGCGACGAAAATTTATGCCAAGACAAAAACTTACAACACAGATGTTGGATGTGCGACGCAAAACCGTGGCAAATTGCGACAAATAAAAATTGGTTTTCGACGAACTATCGTCGATATTGTGACGCGTCCTTTAATT